>JAPVRG010224789.1:0-10166 GCA_029783565.1 Rhagoletis cerasi | reverse complement strand
ATGTTTAAAGATTTGTGAAAACAAAGACGCATTTAAAAGCCTTTTAATAATTACTCCACCACATCCTCTTTAGCTCCTTTTGCAAAGCCTCGAGCAATGTCCGGCCTTTCGCTTATGCATTCCACCATTTTTTCGTATCGCGACCTATTTGTTGTGATCTTCGGCCTATCAGGTAAATATTTAATAATAATCCATTTTTTTTCTATTCGCACTTTAACTTACATATTTTTCCGTTTATACACTTTTTTTATTGATATTTTAAAATAATTTGTTTCGCTCCGACACTAGTTGCTATTCGTACAAAATTTCCGACAAATACATAAAAATGGCAGGTACGTCGGATTCAGGCATACCAACCTTACGAATTTCGAAGATATCTTCCGAACTTCGAAATTACGATGTGGCAACGCGGATTACAGCATACCAATTTTACGATTCGTAGCAAAATCGGAACTACGACGGATTACAGCATAGGGGTGTATTCCGTGCTAATTTCATCTTTGTTTGATATCTGCGTCTGAAATCTCCTTCGGCGCCTTAAGTAAGTAAGACATTAAAAACCAAGTCTTACAAAACCAGCGCAGCTGAGAAGAAAATACTTAGCTGACTGTACCCAATTTTTGTTTAAAAGTCGCAACAGGAGGGAGCTGGATTAATTTTGCGGCTAACTGCATAAATCTTTGTCGGCCAGTAACCGGTTAAGACTACCTTTATCAAGAGTTGCAACTTTCGACATTCTTCAATTTAGCTCTAAAGAAGTCATTATTGTTTTTGCTTAGCGTTCGATGAGCTGACTCATACCCATGTTTCCAGCATCAGAGATAGGAGATATTCAGATAGTCAGACAGCCAGTCAGAAAACTCTAGCACCAATTCTACCACTCAACTTCGAGCATTCAATGAAGAGAATGGTTCGCAGTGCCTCACTGTTTTCAATAAGAGAGCCTCTTTACACCTTTTTTAGATCCGCAGCCATCGTAGTCTGCTGCTATTACATCAGACTTCCAGCATAGTCGGCACTCGACTCACACAGCTGCCCCCTGAAATCACTCTTCAACAACCCGACATATGCGAGCAGTGGAATCACATTTCTCGCTCCTCGCGTACCACCGCCGAAGAATAAAATAAATCAGGCGCAACACAAGCTATGTGGGACCTATATTGGGTTCTGAAGAGGGAAGCTATACGTATTTCACGTAATAAGAAGAGAGATCAATGCGAAGAGCGTGACATGCAGAGCGATAGTGAATGCTCTGAAGTTTTACCAGGAAGTTAGGCGACATACATACGGTGGGTTTCAAGACCTGAGCATATTTCCGTAAGCAGAAACATGACGACCTAGTGACTGATGTTCAGAGCATGCTTAAATTATGTAGGGAACATTCCTCTACCTGCTTAATGGTAACAGCACTAAAACCAGCGAATAAGGTTAAATCGAACCCCAGTCGATGGTGATAGAGTCGATGTCCCACCGCCTGAATATTACGAGGTACGAATAGCAATTAGGCGACTGAAAAACAGCAAGGCTGGTGGAGCTGATAATCTGCCAGCTGAGCTGTTAAAGTGTGACGGCGAGGAATTGATAAGGGTCATGCTTTCATGTCACGTATTCAAAATCTCTTAAACGTATTCCATCTTCGTGTAGTCTATCAAATGTCGTTCTGTCCAAAATCTAAGAGTTTTTTGATTTCGACGTGATACGTGGGTTGACATTTGTTGACCAAGTTGGCCATATAGTTCTAAGGCTTATGCTATTTTGGCTTTTTGTGGCATTATGCGGGGATTTCAGAGACCCCTAAACATACTAGTTCACTCAAAGCTCGAGTATGCCTCTTAGATCTGGAACCCAACGTCTTCATTTTGCCGATCCATTATCATCCATTACAATCCTTTAGTTACGATGTTCGTTTGTGATGTTATTTGTGGTGCTATTGACTGTATGGAAATTATTGAACAGATAGGCTTTTTCTCGCCATTTAATGTCAAAACACCCAAATCCAATTACCATAACTTTGCCCCCATTACCCGAGCATTTACTGAGTTAAATCGTATCTACAGAACACTTGACATAGATTTTGCAATGCCACGATATATTTTCCGTTCTACTCATGATATCTTTTATTGGTTTCTAGTCTGTAAGTATTAAGTAAAATTGTATATCTAGCCTGAAAGGATATTGTAATCACAGCCTTAAATAAATGGACGAGATTTTAAGTATACTTAATTGCTCAGATACTGTCTCGGCTTACGAGTAAATGCAGCTGCTTAACCTGGTATGCCAATAATATTAAAATTATGAACTACGAAGTTTTTTATTTAGTACTTTTAATACTTCTTTTCTTACGCTTTTCAATTATGTTCAATAATAAAACTTTTTCTGATGCCATACAATAATATTGCCACTAGATACTTATACGAGGAATTCGAGCCTTGAAAAATGGGTTTCAAAATTATAGGGAATTAAATGAAGGCGTCGTCGCTGCATTGTTAAAGAAATCAATATTAAGTATTCCTCAAAACCTAAGCAGAGTATCACTTGGCGTTCAAATGCGGAAAACACGCTTTAAATAGTTTCCGTGCACAGTTTCGCCAATCACTGCACTTTGCGTTGCAGAGAGGCCATGAACAGATGTTAAGGGAAGCCTCAGCACTGTGTAAGCCGCTAAGTCATAAATTTGTCACTTCTAGCGAGTGGCTTTTTGTTTTTATAATTTGTGTACAATAAACAGAGAAAACTTTTAGAATTTATATTCACAGCGTTGAAGAAAGGCGTTCAGAGTAGAAGAGCAATAAGAGGTCAGCGTAGGCAGTGACGACAACTTGCTGCAGGATAAGAAGCGGCAAGTTTCATTCGGCAACACCCACACTGTTCTACCAAGCCCACCCTACTTTTAATCGAACGCGGCTAACCGGTGCTCTTTCGCACCATTGTAGGCGTAAAATAAATGCGAAAATGCGCGGCAGCCAAAATATTAACGATAAGTACAAGAAAGGGCCAACGCAACAAAAGGCCTAGCCAGTAATTTAAAGTTCTGGCAGATAATCAAAAAGCAACAACAACAACAATAACAATAATGGTAAACAAAGTGCCAACTGCAAACTGTTTACTTTTAGTAATAAACAAAAATGAAGACCGCAGCCGCAACCGCAACATTGAACGAAGAAAAATTTACTATGCAGCGCCTTAAAGTAGGCTATCGAAGATAAGGTGCTTAAAGCTGAACACTTTACAATATCTAACAGACGCAGAAACACAAATAAGCTTATTTATGTATTTACGCAGCTGTAGGTCAGAAGCGCGAGGCGGGCGCGAGAGGTCGCGGTGGCTGTGATGCGGCGAACGCGCCTGCATAAAATTTAATCGAACACAATTTGTGTTTAACCACAAATTGAATTTTTAATGCCAGTGAGGGTGAAAGCATTGAAACAGCCGCACAATCACAATCACCAACACAGACAACGAAGTTTATTCTGAAGGCAAAGCTGGCATGCGATGTTACTAGGCTTTAAATTTTCTTTATATTTGCTTTAACTTCAATAATGCACGCATTATATTCAACCATTTATTGGCTTGTACATGCATATGTATGTAAGTAAAACATTTTTCGAGTTTTTAGCGCCCCTACTCCTGTCGTTTCCTGCATTCAATCTTACTTAAATATATATACATACACACATATGCATAATTCAAAAGATATATGAGTGCCATGTCAAATACGATGTCTTATCCCGTTCGTGTCATCAACGCCAATGCGCGATAAATTTACGTAAATTCTATCGTTTACCTTTTGTATTTATTGTTACGTATACGACCCGGTAACCTAAAATAAGTACTGATTCTCAATACATAACTATTCTCTGTCTGTCTGGTGGATATTTTTGTGTAAAAAAAAATACTTAGGGACGTTTTCACCATCTCTGGTTTACGCTAACTGCCAGTTAAACATCGTTATCGACATTATCGACTCCCTGCATACAACATGTGATCGATAAAGCAGTCGCTGTGTTTAGCCGGCAGTTTTAACTCCGGTTAGTGTTAACCAGGCATTGAACAAACGGACCTTATTGTCTGGATGTTTCGGCACTGGTAGGTTTGGGGGTTGGTTGTACATGTATGAATGTGTGTGCATCCGTTTTTCTATTTGTCGATATGCTGCCTGACTTTTCTGCGTGTCATTGTATGTATCTGCGCTTGTCTCTCTGCCAGCCGCTTTATTGATGGCTTTATCGCGCAACAATTGTTGACAGTTAGCAAATTTGTTGCTTTTTGCTTACATCTCTGTGCATACCTTTTTCAACGTCTGGCTTATTGTATGTATGTTATTGTAAAGAGATTATTTTTAAGATAATTTCTTTATCCAGTGCGAAGCCATAGTATTACTGGTTAGGTCCTTGAATATTTATTGATTTTTATTGAAGTTAATTGCAGTGTTGATGATACGTGCTTGGATTTTTTGAAACACTAACAAAAACATTCCCAAAAATTGTTGACCAAAAAATAAACTGCGTGTTTTAATTGAATTCATATTGACAAATTTTTATTGGAGACTATAAATTAGCTATCTGAAAAGTCATTGAAAATTTATGTTATGTTTTTGTTTGGTTCCAGGTGCTTCTGGCAGGGTAGAGGGATTATATATTTGTTTTCGCTATAAACCGGTCTCGAGTTGGGACATTTTCGGTGTAATTTTCTCATCGTTGGAAATGTTTGAAAGATTTTTGTACTTGCCTTGGTGGTAGAAGGGAATTGAAGTGCTTAATACTAAATAGTGCTACTTACTTTGCTCATACAGCTGCTGTGCTTCATACTAAAATAAATAAGTCAAATTTGGTTTATTTTGTTTACTATTCCCTAGTCATTTGATTCGGTAGAAAACTGGACTTTTACAACCAAATTTCAGGATGCGTGCCAAGCCTTTCACTTATTTTTAGATTACATTTTTTTATAATTACACCAAAGAAAAATGGGGCTGTGAAGCATAGGTAAATGCTAAAGTAAGTAAATATTTCGGAAGTTCTTTAAGACGATTTTTAGAGCAAAATTTTAACACAATTTAAAATCTCATATTATTGTTGAAACTGCAAACAAACTTCCTAAATAATATTTTCCGGTCACGCCAACACCTTTAAATGACATATCTCAGCACTGAAAGTGCCATTACTGCTTTAATAGTCACACGCAAATTACAATTCACGCTTCATAGATGCTCGCAGCCATTTAAGCTCATTCACCACCAATGAACGCCATTTACATGCCGCTTGTGACAAACGGGGCACTCAGAATAGTTAAAATCAACATGTCAAATGACAATGCACACACACATATGCGCCCTGCTTTGACACAACACCTGACAATTTAAAACGATTTCGACGACTGCGCCCTTACAAACATAGGTACATACATACATATACCACACAAGTTCAGCTCCCTCAATGAAGGCGAAAAAACACGAAAAATTTTGAGTTTTTTGCGTGCGATAACATTTTTTATGCGTCGCCGCTTGTAAATTCGTCATAAAAAAATTACATTTGAGTCAAAATGGGCGCGCAATTGACGATGATGGAGTGTGACGTGAACGCTAACTGCGACGAGGCATGGCTGTGGACGTGTACGTATACACGTACGTGACCCTGACTACCTGCACAATCCCTATTTCTTCATGGTCCATTGTTCCCATCCACCCCAACGCCCTCTACGGCCGTCCTGAAAAGAATAAAATTGGAGTTCAGTTTTCGCTACGTGTCGAGGCGCATTGAAGCGCGTAAATAACTGAAAATGCGTTTGAAATGCGAAAAGCAGTAAACGTGAAGCAGCTGTTCTTTTGCTCCTTGCTGCATTGTAGCAGCTGCTTTGATGTCCTCACCACCGCCTGGTTTTTTTGCCCACAGTCATCGCCAGCGGCAATGTATTTTCGTCACTTTTTGGACGATTTGTTGCGCCTGTCGGATGTGAAATGCCCCAGCAACGTGACAGATAAATGTCAATTTTCCAGCTCCGCCACTCGCCTCCACCTCCTCCCCAACCACTCTCTCACTCATTTGCATCTGTTGAACTGTGGGGTCATTAACACTGCATTTGCCCGGTGCACAGCTGAAAATATTAAATTACCTCTTCTCGTCTGCGTCTCAATTGAAAGCTCGCTCGCCTTCGCCTTCTTCCCGTCACCAATCAGACATTCAGTCCAATAGACACACAATTACGTTGCGAAAACAATTTGGAAATTCATTGAGTGCGAAATTTGCAAATAGCATTGTACAAGTGTCCAATGCCGCACAATGAGGTGCACTCAAGCATTTTATTATTCACTTGCCAATGTAGTGGTGATCGGGCGGCTAATAAGTGGTACATTGCTCGCCCGCTTCGGCGTTTTTAAGTGCTTTTGTGTTGCGATTCCGAAAAGTTGGCAAATTTTGTCTATCGTTAAGTGAAATTTTATGTTTTAATAAAAGTTGAAATGAAAATAGAGCACGAAAAAAAATTGTAAATGGAATTAAAGAAATGATATAACAAAAGAGTAAAACGTACTGCCCGAAGCTAAAAGGTCAAATTCAAAGTTGCGCGTGTCAGCTCTTAGCTATTGGACTCCTATTGTATGGTTGTATGGTGCATTCCAGCAGCTTCTGAGGTCAATCTTCTTTTTGCTGAATACAATTAAATGTTGGCTGGTTGCATTTACGAGCCCTTTGTTTGTTCGAGTTTAGACCTCGAAAGCGATTTGCAAAGAGAAATCTACAACTGAGCGCACTTTTTGACTTTCGACCAATTACAGATCAGTGACTCGCAGCGAATATATAAAAGCTAAGAAAATCTTATTTATAATGCATTTGGTCTAATTACACTGGTTTACAGCAAATATGCGCACCGGTTTCCACTATCCAATATCTATGTAGAATCTTTGCTGATTTCGAAAATCCAGTTATTTTTTTTTATAAACAAAAGCAAGTTTATAAGAAGAGTAACGAATACCCCATAACGATTTATGCATCCATTTTCGATAGGCCTAGTAGTTTCTAAAAATATAATTAATAATTCCAAATTTTTTAATAAAAAAAAAATTCAAACTTTAACCGTAAAAATTTAAAAAATAACAGTTTAAAGAAAGTTCCTTTATTGAAAATCTAAGCTACGAAGAAAATCGATGGATAAAGAAAAAAGTTGTGAATGGTCAAATTAAAATTTGGAATGATTTATTTGTTATGAAATATGAGCAGAAAAGAATGTTACTCATACGCCATGTACGAGTTGCCAAGCGTTTGATCAAACTTAATAGGAAAAAGATTTAATCTCATCCTTGTGGAATGTTTTATCTGTTTTTGTATGTGACGAAAAATGACGTGACGATTTTCGAAATCAGCGAGAGATTCTACATAGAAATTTGATAGTGGCATCCGGTGCCAAAGAAAAAACATAAAAATTTGTGATTCAGTATTATTATTTACTAAAAGCTGAATGTTAAAAAAGTGGCAAGCCACCATAAAATATCTAACGAAGATTGTCAGAGGAAGTGTTATAAAAAGCAAAAGCTGACGTTCGTTCTCTTGTCCTACATTTCTGGGGTCATTAATAAAGAGTTCTTAACGACTAATTTTCAACAATATTTTCTACTACTTTTCATACATATCTCGGTAAATTTAACTTCAGATTCAAGTTTTGTACTGATGCAGTGAGCTAAAACTACACGGTTTCTAAGAAAATTAAGTATACTTAGAAAATGCTGTGGATACCATATCAATAAAACTCAATAATTCTGTCTCATCAATTAACTATAGATATGATTCCACAATATTAAGTTTGGATTGAGAGGAGATTCGTCGCCACACATAGGCCAATATATGTAAGCCCATTGCTATACCATACACAGCAGTTAATACCTGTCTATGCTAAAAGCTCACTTTAGTACAAACTACCTTGTTGAACCTAAGAACTTTTCACAAGCTCCTTTTCCCACTGAAAAATCTCGACAAAGCTCTTTTAAGAAGTTTTGCCAATCACGCGTACACTTCTACTTAGAGGCCTTTTAATGAAGAAAATTTCTTTTCGGTTTAAACTAAATTATAATGCAAAGCGTTTCCAGGTAATACGCTTAATTTCACTGAACAAAAGGGTATTCCTGCATGCATTGACTATAATAATTGTGTGATCTCTTTTCTATACAAAAATTGATTTTGTTCATGCGTTGTATAGAAAAAAATACGCAACACCCCGACAAAAAAAAATATTCTCAAAAATCAACAGCAATTTTTAGCGACTTAAAACTTGCACTTAATGTACTAAAATTTAATCGGCTACAAAACTGTATACTCGAGAATGAAGATTCTGAATAAAAACTTCGAGTTTCGATGAAAAATTGTTCAAGTCTAATTGTTTTTTGTGATATATTTTGTAAATATGAGTTTAATTTTAAAATGCTGAGACAACTCGTTCGGAGGTCTAAGAGAATATAAATAAAGGTTTCCTGTCTGCAGATCTTCACAATTTGGTATTATTCGGTGCTTCAGGGATTGTCGCTAGTTTTCCTAAGTCATTCGAATGACCTAAGGTTCCCCCGATCCATGAGCTGGCTTCTTTAAGCCTTACAGCTGCATTAACGATCACGTCTCGAGGAATTATATCAAGTATGGGTAGATGCAAGACCGAATGCATAACGTCTGTGGGCGTGGGCCAAAGAGCCTAGCTTACATGAGTACGCATTTTCGCTAAATTAATTGCAATGAGATTCAGACATGGGTGTCCCAGTGCTATCGCCATATATTCAGTTATAAAGGAGTTTAAATTTTCTTTTTTGTAATTTCTAGCGCTATACTTGGCAATGCATGCAATGTTTTTTTCTATTCTCTTTCTCGCTTTTTTTGCACAATATTGAAATATCCCTTTTTTCTCACCTTATTAATCCGATGGAAGATAAATATTTCAGTATGAGCTATTTTCAAATGATTTATGTATAAATCTACACATTAAAGTATGATAAAAAATTGCCACAGTTAAATTATTGAACTCACACAACATTAAACGTCATAAAGTATGCAAGAAAAAAGGAAGCGGAAATGTTGTGTGAAAAGGGTGCAAATCACACTTCAACGTAATCACCATTTAACATTTCGCATATGCTGAGAGACACTTTTGCTTTACTTGATATCTGCTTTTTTAGCACGCATATATTTACAAATTTTCATCCCTGCCAGCAATTGGAAAAGAATTTATATCGCTTTTCTATCACCTCCTTACTTTAAAAATTCTCACGATTCATTTTAAAATTAACAGAGCAAACCTTGAAAGTTCATCTTAGTCACAGTGTATACAGTGTGCCAAGTACTGACGTTCCATTTTGTTCATATCCATATTTGAGAATTGTTTGTATAAGAAAATTGTCAAATATGGATATAAAAAAGATGAAACTTCAGTACTTGGCACACTGTATACACTGTGATCCAAATAAAATATAATTTTTGATTTCTCAGTTTTGTTTGGCATTTTCTACTATTTTGCAAGCAATTATATTTGAATAAGTAACAGATAATAAAATTACATTTAAATGATGTACAGATGTGTTATATGATTAGTTAATGCCTTTTGCACTATACGTTTTGGAAATGTTTAGTCCATATTTCGGGGAAAACGGGTGCGATTGAGCTTGTAAGCTGAAAACAGAATAATGAAAATGGCATGAATAATTCTGCGGATATGCTTGAAAGTTCGAAGGTATCGCAAGTTTCCCATTACGTTTAATCGAAAATTTAATTTTACTTTCATTCTTATCCTTATATCAGTATCGGTTTCGTATCAAAAAGACGTGAGGTCTTGGTGAAACATTCCCGAAAACGGATAAGAATTCAAAAAAATTGCGATATCGTCGGCGATGATTTTCACAGAACAATCGTATCGAATTAATTACTTCCGCGATAGAAAATTCTGGCACGGATGTATCTTTGCATGTGTGTTTGAATTTTTTCACCATTCGAACACATTTTGTTAGGGCTGAGCACAAGTATAAATTTATAATGTAATTCTTAATGAGCCAATACTCGTGGCGTCAACCAATGTGGTACATACAAAATCAACGTGCATATTTATGTACATACATATGTATAGAAATAGAGGCATATGCATGTACAAATATTTATTATCTATGGAAATAAGTGCATACATACATATGTACGTCCATATTC
>JAPVRG010224743.1:0-14795 GCA_029783565.1 Rhagoletis cerasi | reverse complement strand
TTAGCTTTCAGGAGGTTCCGGGTTCAAATACCATCAGAGGCAAACATGGTTATAAAATGTTAAAATATTTTTTTTTTGTGTTTCCGAATTATGAAAAATAATCTGTGAAGTGCAGAACGAAATCGTAATCAAACGAAAAGATCTCCAACAATTAATCTGTTTAAAGCAAACAAAAGATAGTTTGGCGCCAAATCATATGCGTTTTAGTTTGAAACAAAGTGGATATGGTTTGTTTTTTTTCTCAGTGTAGGTTTGAACCTGGAAATTCCATAAAAATCCAGTAAAATTTTAGAAAGTTCCGAATAATTCCATAATTCCGAAAAATAAAACACGAAGTATCTAAAAAAGTATTAAATTCCCGAGAAGTCCCGAAGAATTCCGAAAAGTAAAACACGAAGTGTCTTAAAAAGTATCTACAAAATCTCGAAAAATTCCAAAAAATAAAACACGAAGCATTTTAAAAAGAAAAGAAAAATTTCGGAAAAATCCCGAAAAGCAAAACACGAATAATTTGGAAAAATCCTGAACGGTTACGAAGTATCTTAAAAAGTACAGCAAGGATCATCAAAAGTTTCGAAATATAAAATACGAAGTATTTTGAAGAGTAGCGAAAAAATACAGAAAATTTTCAAAAAATATAAATACGGAGTCTCTTAACAAGTACGGGAAAATCCATGAAAGTCCTAAAAAAATCCCGAAAAATAAAACACAAAGACTGCCGAAAATATTCTGAACTGTGCCGAAAAATTCTGAAAAATAAAACACGAAGTATCTTAAAAAGTACCGAAAAAATGCCGAATAACAAAACCAGAAATATCTTAAACAGCACTGAAAAATCCCGAAAAGTGCCGGAAAAATCCTTTACGGTCTCAAATAAAATTTTGAAACTACGAAGCATTTTATTTTAGTATCACTGCTTAAAAAAAAATAAAAAAAAGCAATGACATCGTTATTCTATCCCAAAATATGTACATTTAATATATAAAAGACAAGCGTCTTACTCCTCGCCACATAACGCTCAAACTGTTTTCAAAGCATCCATTCAGCCCGAAAGTATGTATTGAAAATTTATAATCCACCTATTGCATTTTGTTTTACGCAATATTATGTCCACTTGACTTGACCAAGAATATTTTCACTGCCACAAATTAGAAGTTTCCTATAGGAATTGGAATTTTTTCGCATGGATCATTTTTATTTTGGGTTATTTTTGCGTTTTTTTTTATGTAAAGAAGTGAGAAATGCAAAAAGTGAAATAAGAATTTTTAAAGGAAAAAAAACGTTGACAAATGGCTCCGCGAAAAAAGTGTGGAGAAGAAACTGCAGATTTTTGTGAAGCATGGTGTTCTACAATAAGAGAGGATTCTTGCAATACATTCGAAGAAGTGGTACATTTACTATTTCTTTCTGATTTAAAAATTTAAAATAACTTGTATTTAAACACTGTTTAAATACATCATAATGCATTATTTTTCGAGGAAAAAAATTCTTATTCAGAGCTAGAATGAGCTTCGTAAATAATATGGGCACTCTTGTGTTTACCGGGTGAATCCGGCTCTGCTCTGCTATAGATTATTCTATAACTAAAACCACATACATCAAAGTTTCAAACTACGTGCAGAATTCCCAAAAATTTTTAAAATTTTAAAAACTCGTCATCGAAATTATAAACTTATGCAGTCTCGTAGCCTATTGAATTTTAGTACAACAAAGTGCAAGTTTTAAGTGGCTAAGAATTACCGTTGCATTTTCTTCCATATACAAATAGTTTCGTTCAAGTGTTATATGGAAGAAAATGCGCAACATACTCGGCGAATAAAATCTCAAAAATCAACGGTAATTCTTACCCACTTAAAACTTGAACTAAAATTCAATGGGCTACAAAACTGCGCACTCAAAAAAATTACAAAAAATCTTATTGAAAAGTTTAAAATTTCCATGGCGAGTTTTTAAAATTTAAAAAATGTTTGGGAATTCTGTACGAAGTTTGAAACTTTGATGTACATAGGTGGTTTTAGTTATAGAATTATTTATAATTTTATTAAAAATTAACGAAAAAGAATTTTCATGAATAACATTGTGAATATTGCAGACAAATTCACCGGACCATTTTCACTGTGAGTCTCTCTAAATTTAGTTGAAGGCATTACAAGGATCGTGTTCTCAATTCTATAAAAAATCGTTTTTCCATTTGAACAATTTTTAAAACTTTTGGTTAAGAATTAAAAAAAAAATACAAAAAACTTAATATTTAGAGTCAATTTATAGAAAGAAAAAAAAACAATAATCTTTTGCTATTGCATTTAATATACACAAAAGCAATCCTTTATAAAAACATTCAACAACAAAAGAATTCACAAATAGAAAATGCAAACTTCAATACATATGTAAGTTTTTTTTCCTGCAAGTTTAGGTGCGAAATACTGATTGATATGCTTGTCTAATGAAGATTCCCTACTCAACTACGTCTCTAGTTTCAGTGACGTGGGTGTCTCAGCGATTAAATGAGCTTCTCAAAAGATCACTGATCACTGATACGCCAGCAAAACGTTTTGTAACAAAATGTATTACATTTAAGAAATCAATTCTAATCGACAACACCCCCAGTTGTTTTACCATAAATGGATTATATTTTCAATTACATGGAAAAATACTATAAGTAAGTAAAAAAACGTTTCACGTTGCTTTTGTTTAAATATCTTTCACTTTTTTGCCGCTTTATTTTGATTTATCTATGTATGTATATGGCGAAATGCAGTTAATTACGTTTTTAAAATCAATACAACAACAAATCAACTACAATGTGTCAAACAAAAATCGCTTTTAATAGTGGCTACTTTTCAAATTTGGTATTATTACAATTGCGATGCGCGAATGCTCTGAATTCACAGCAACAAAACAACAAAACTAAGCTCGCAATTTAATGTAGGCTATTTAACCATTTGAAATTGCGATTTATATGTAGTTACCGATGTACATGCATACATACGTAGATACAATGCCAAAGCTTTGTTTCAAATGGGAATGGTCAATTTAATGAATTGCATTTTGTAAGCGAGTGAGTTCGGCGCATTGTGAGTACTGTTTATTGTTTTGAATGCAATGAGGTATTAAATCGAATTAAATGCAGATGTAAGTACTAAATGCTGCGATTAGCATTATTTATGAATACATGCTCAGAATTTATTACACACGGAAATTAAATGTTTTTAAAGCGTATGTGAAAATTGTTGAACCTGGGCTGGCGCTTAAAAACACAAGAACTAAATGCAATGTGAGAAAAAAGTTGGAAGCTATTTAAAAATATAAAAAAACTGTTTTATAAACAGGTTTTTGAGATGAAATCAGGGTTGCGTGATTTTGAATTAGTCAAATCACAAATCCAAAAATCAAATTTATTTCTGAAGTGAAAGTTGCATCAAATCCTAAATAAATTTTATTTTTGATTTGATTTGTAGACCAAATAAAATTTTTATTTCTTATTTGGTTGACAAATCAAATCACAAATAAATTTTATTTCTGATTTGGTCAACGAATCAAATCACAAATCCTTTTTATTTTTTATTTGGTTGACAAATCAAATCACAAATAAATTTGATTTCTGATTTGGTCAACGAATCAAATCACAAATCCTTTTTATTTCTTATTTGGTTGACAAATCAAATCACAAATAAATTTTATTTCTTATTTGGTCAACGAATCAAATCACAAATCCTTTTTATTTCTTATTTGGTTGACAAATCAAATCACAAATAAATTTTATTTCTTATTTGGCCAACAAATCAAATCACAAGTCAAATATATTTCTTAATTAATGGCGGATTTTAAATCAAAAAGGATTTGAAATCACGCAACCCTGGATGAAATGCAAAATTATATATGTATATATAATATATTCTGGTGGGTCTCTCTTCAATCAAGTATCTTAATCAATTTCTTATTAAAATCTGAAAGTTGCCATTTTTAAGATGCCAATCAAATTAGCTGCATAAGTGCCAAAATAATCAGATAAATATTTTATCGATATCCTGATAGTTATCGAAACCATTTTATCTTCATAATTTTCATTATCGTTTGTTGCCGATATAAATACTTATATTATCAATACCGTCGTTGGTATCGATATCATGATTGTTATCGAACTCGTTATTGTTATCGATATATGTTATCATCGAAAGGTTTCGTGACCAAAAACTATGAAAATTTTATTTGCCCTAATTTCAAGCATGATATCGATATTTTTGGGGATACTGATAAGTATGGCAACGGGCCCGATTGACTGCTTAAATGTGGATATAATCACCAGCATCTACTTTAACATAATTTAGCCTAAGCTAAACCCATCTTTCAAGTGATGGCTGTTGGTGCGATATTAGATGGTTAAAACTCTTAGCGAACCATTTTTAATAAAATTCGAAACTAACTGATAGGATCAGCGGATTCTTTCTGCTACCAAAAATTGGAAAAGTATAAATACAAAATTTAAAAAAAAAAAAACAGTCTGTATTTAGAAAGATGCGGATCAGTAGTAGAAGAGTTCAAGTTAATCTGACGGCAGAAAATTTAGGGGAGGCGATTTCGCACATTAGAAATCAAAAGAGAATTATGGATACTCTTCGCGTTGATCCGAAAGATTAGTTCCATACTTTTTGGCTTACAATGAATCGGTTCTTTTCTACACTAATGAAAATACTTAAGGGGCATTATATGGAATGTGTAGGAACTGTAGAAAATGGCATAAGATGTTATCCCTTTATTAGTTTGAAAGCTTACTTCAAAAAGAATTTGGGATCATAGAAATTTCCGCCCAAGCCGCCGTATTTAAAAAGCCAAAATCGAATTTAATTCTGTCGTTGAAAATGTACATATTTTTGATTACTTCATGCTTTATGAAGATATGTACATTATTTTTTGTTTCCGCCAAAAAAAAAAGTTTGTTGTAATCTGTATAAATTCCTCTTTAGATCACGCAATTTTTTTTTTTTTTTTTTTTTTCAGAAATGTACGTATACTGCACTTGTTCCGAAATTTCAATAAACTTTATGTCAGACATGGCTTCACTTAAACTTAATTTGCTAGTTCAAATATAATTCGATCTAAAATCTGTTCACTGTTTTAAAAACTACATTAAATTAGCTACAACCTTAAATATATTAGTTTTGGAAAAATTACTACTATCTGGAAAATCCTAACGAATAAATTTTAAAATAAGTGAAAAATAGTACCAAATTGTCACTTTGGGCCGGGTGGGTAACTTTTTGGTTAATTGTATTAAAAAACTGAGTACGCCACTCGCTTAAGCGGCTTATTGCTCATGAGGTTGGATATATTGTTTTTCTTTCTTGTGCAAAATGAATGTGTTTTCATATAAGGATCTAAAGTTATAGCAAAACAGTCTTTTAAATCGCGGTTTTCGGAGTAGCTCATTCAGTTTTTGCAATAATGCAATTTTTTTCCATTTTGTTAGGTCTCTAGCATCCTATTTTCACATTCTGCTGCCTGAGGAAGGATCTGAAATACTTTAGCAAAACGTATGGAGAAAATAAGGCATCTAATGTACATACATATGTATGTAAGTCTGCATAAGAACTTTTTTACTCAAAGTACCTCCTTCGACTATTAAACTGAATTATCTTGATTTCTACTCGAACAAACCCCCCTATTCTGAATTCATACGATACACGATAAACGCTTGCATTCTGTTATTCCATATTACGAATCGATGTATTTCGTATAAAGTCCGATGAAAACAACTGCTGCTTTGTGTCAATTCGGAATAAAAAGTAAACAAAAACCACAGTTATTCACAAACCACAGTGCATCGGGCGGGTGCATGGAAACGATAATACGAAATTTTATTTAATACGTTACGCTTGAAAGCGTTTATCGTTTATCGTATAGAAATTCATAATAGGGGGGAAATTCAAATTTTCAAACTTCAATTTCCCTTTTGCGCTTTACTAGTTACTAAAAAATTCGCTAACGTTGCTACTTAAGTGCATATATATTTCGCTTTTAGATTATTTTCTGCATTTTTTAATTAATTAAAACCAAATCAGCTCATGATCTCATAATGCCCTCAACGCCTCCTCTCCCTCTCCTCTCCCTCTTGCTCTTTACTTTGACCTTTTAACTCACTTAAATTGGTTTTTTTTATGCCTTCTTGATTGCCCAAATTTTCTTGGAATTCGCACATTCATATTCGCCTACCAGGCAAGAAAGTAATTGACGCACATAAATAATTCCGTGAGGTTTATTATTGCATTGCTCAGTTAGTATACATATTTTATTGTCACTATGGCTAAATTAAATCACAGACATGTTCACGCAAGTATGTACGAGTATGTAAATCAAATAAGAAATAACTGCCCTGCAAACCATGCTTTCAGAGTTTTCTGAGTAGTTGAGAAATCTTAAGGAATTTGTAAAGAAATCAATATTTCCCTTTCCGATTTTTTGCCGAATTTTCTAAGATGAAGTTTACTGTGCACACTTCGATTTTCTTATGAAATTTCGTAAGAAAATCGCTCTGATATGAGGAACTTTTTCGGATTTCTTTCAGAATTTTTGTAGATTTCTTTTAAAAAATCGTACAGAATTTTCTTTAAGAGTTCGTGTCAACCGCTTCATATGATTTTCTTTAAAGATTCGTAGAAAAATCGTTACAAATATCCGATATTCTTATAGATTTTGTTAAGATTTCGGGAACTTTGGTTTGCAGGGTGTGTAGACAATTGTTGTGTGGGGGTGGGAGGGCGTGTATGTAAATAAGTGTGTGTTGGAAGGAAGTATGGAACTAATTGCATTATGCAGATAAAACAAATTATTTAATTTAGAAAAAACAAGTGACAATTTAAATTTTCTTTTGCGCAGCTACTTTTGCTAGGTACCAAGTAATTTTAGAAATATTTCAACACTTTTCAAACTACAAATTTTTCGTTTTTTGATTTTGGTATTCCAACAATATTTACCTACACCTCCGAATTGAGTTTTGTATGTACATACATATATATATACAAGAAACCGCATGCTTGTCAAAAACTTCGATCAGCAAATAAAAACTTTAAACTTTTTGCGATCAGAAGCCTTGGGAACTATTGCATCACGCATTTGGCATTCAAATGTTAATGAATTTAATTACAAAAACCCCGAATCGAATCAACCATTTATAAGTCTAGTACGCAGTGGTAATCCTTAGCTGAATACTAGCCTGAGGCGCTCTCATAAACTATGTAGATATTTGTTTAACATTCGCCACAATAATTTAAAGCTGATCTTAAAGCGAAGCTGGGACCAAACAACTTTAATGATATCATCGCATATCCAAGAGAGATTCAAGATTTCAATAAAACATTTTTTTCTTCTTCCTATGTTACCAGCATCGCGACCCGCGTTGAATATTTTCACAGCTGGAGCGTCTCTGCCCAATCGTACGACATAACCAAGCCAGTGTAGCCGCTGTATTTTATTTCGCCGCACCATGTCTATATCGTTGTAAAGCCTATACGCGCAAAGGCCCGTAGATCTTCCGAAGAATTTTTCTCTAAAAAACTCCAAGAGCCGCTTCATCAGATGTTTTCATTGTCGATGCTTTTGCGCCATACACCAGCACGAGCATTATGACTTACTTATAGGATGTGATTTTTGTACGAAGAGGGGACTTTACTTCATAATTTCCTACTCAGTCCAAATTAGCACTTGTTGGCAAGAGTGATTCTCCGTTGGATTACGACGTTGGCGCTTTGTTGTTTTTAAACAGCTATTCGTACCTCGTCATAGTCAAGTGGTGGGATATCGCTTCCGTCATCATCGACTCGGGGCTCAGGTTCATCTTCTCCACTACTTTCAGTGGTACTACCATTCAATAGCGTGAAAAAGTCCTCCCTCTACAACTTAAGTCGGTCAGTAGGTCGCCATGGTTGTTCTTGCAGGAGTTCGCCCTGGTCTTGAAAATTTCCGTAAGTCGCCTAACTCTCTGGTAAAATTTTCGGGCATGTTTCCTGTCGGCCAACATTTCACGCTCTTCGCACTTACGTATTTCGGGCTCTTTCTTTTTATTACAGCAAATGCGTCTTGCTTCCCTCTTCAGCTCCCTATAACGGTCCCACATAGCTCATCGTACCAGTTGTCCTTCCCAGCTTGCTAAAGTCCGACTACTCCTTTGGCGGCGGTACGTAATGAACGGAAAATGTGGTTCCACTGCTCTCAAGTCGGTTTGTTGAAGGTGTGAGAGTCGAGTGGCGAATAAATTGGCCGTCTGTTGTGATTGCAGCTTTTCGAAGTTGAGCTTTCCGTCCAACAAGGACGCCCATTTTTTGCTGCACGGATGCTGGTGCGTATCTTGGCTGCAACAAGATAGTGGTTCGAGTCGGTGTTTTAAATTCACACATGCTGCATATGTATGTCGACCATTTTAATGAAGAATACTCGAAATTATAAAATATTACGCATAGCCACATGCTCATTAACTATTTCTTGTGCGTCCACGAAGTTGGTTAATAGTTAAACGCATGAGGGAAGTATGGGTTTCTTCAATGCTACAACAGAAAAGCGGAAGGAAATAACTACTTGACCAAATCATTAGCATTTTTTCTTCTGTTTTTGATTACAACAAAAATAACTACCAAAGAAACACGCGAGTCCTTCAAGGAAACAAATGTGAATCAATTGCTCATACACACATACATGTATGAACATATACAACAAAAAAGAAGTGCATGCGGGTACATAGAAAGAGCACAGTAGGTACTTAAGAATCTACCTACCCATCACGTACAAAATGCCGTGTGCCAAGTGCCGAAAAAGATAAAAACAATAAAAAGAGATTCAGGCGCGTTCGCAGCCAAAATGAAAAAAAGAAAGAAAACAACACATAAATGGAGATGATGAAAAATACCATCGCCCTGCAAACACGAAAAAAAAAACGCTGAGATCACCGATACCATTTGAAGGGTAAGCGATACACTTACAGGATACTAAAACCAAGAACAATAGAATACCCACAAAGGGTAGAAAAAATGGACAAAAACCGAAAACAGAAAAACAAAAATTATGTGTTGAGGAACAACTATACAAAAAGATGCACTGAAGCCAATCGAATATGTACATATTAACACGTGTATCCGTACAAAAAATTTTCCACAAACAATATTTGTGTATGTGTGTAAAATTTTTACACAAACTTTCACTTAAGCAAATATTTTGTTTACAAAAATTGTCCTGTTTACAAATCGCGTGTGTGTTTAACGTAAATTTTCATAATTTTTGGATGTCTTCCCTCTGACCCTGAGGTTTCTTCTTTATATTTAGTTTCAATGTTTGATAAGAAAATCATAGGTGCGAAAAAAGACGTTTGTATATATGTATGTATATATGTTTGCAAGCGTATTTAAATTACTAAAACAACAAACATTCAGCCAGAGTTCAATAACACAACTCCTGTTGCGCCTGCGGTTGGAGCGCCTTGAGCAGTGATGGATGCTGTGGATAGGTTTCTCTTGTTGACCCAATGTTGTGATGTTGCTGTCCCTAGGCTACTCTCATTTTTGCTTCGTTCTGACTTGCATATATGTTTGTATGTACATACATATGATGATGCATAGTACATTCATGGTTATATAGTAGATGTATGCACATACATATGTACATTAGGGTGTATCAACAAAAAAAGTTGCGGTTTTCCATCCGAATTTTAAAATTCACCATGTTTTAAGAATTCTGCCAAAATATTTAGGAAAAATATTAAGATTTACGTGAGCTCTCCCTATTTGAAAATATCATAAAAAATCTCATTACATATTTTGATTCCGTTAATAAAATTTTCACACATTTTTATGCAGACCTTTTATGCTTAAACTCTTCTATCTGAGGTGAGTTTTTGGAAAAAATATTTTTAAAAGCTAATTTTATTTATAAAATACCACGGTTTCTGGAGATATTTTCAAAAGGGTCTAGCTCACATAAACCTTAATATTTTTCCGATATATTTTGTGTTACATTATAATAATTTTCGTAATTACAATGAAAAATATTACCGACTTTTGTTTTTTTGTATGGGTAGTGATGCAGCCTAATGTGCATACATAAATATGCGTATATGCATAAAGTATGTCTTTTGTTTATTTCTTCATTGCCGACTTCACTTTTTTGCTGTACTGCCTCTTCTTTTTTGTCTGTTCTGGTCAATGCGTTAATCAAATTTAATTGAAATCAATTGTAGAATGGATGATAATGAGAGAAAGCGATGAAAATGTAGGCTGATAAGCTGTTAAAAATATTAATGAATGGCTACATAAATATGTAAATAAATAAGGGATTCCTTGTCCTTAGCTAAGACGAGTGCTATACCAATCTGATAAATAAAAACAATAAATCTAAACTAAGTTCTTGGTCAAAGAATTTAAATATTTCCTGGTCATCGTAGCTGAATGACCCATCGTATGAAAAAAAAAACAAAAATGGAACGAAAACACAAACGGATTTAACAATTATTTTAACGATTTTTGATAGGATCCCTCGAGGGATATTCTTTGATTTAACTCCATGATCGAGAAGAGATTTTATGTTTCTAAAATTATGATAAATGTATGCAAAAATTATAAAGGACATATTTTCAACAATTTTAGCATATTCCCGGAAATTTTTATTAAATATGTAATCAAATGCATATAACAAAGAAAATGCTTAATTTTTTGCAACGCTCACACTATTTACTGGACTTATTCAATAGAAAACGTTTGGTATTGCTGGTTTTGCAAAGATGCTGAGATCGAGAGCACGCTTGATGATTGGCAGTCTTGTCTCCTTCCGACGATAAAAGTTCCAAGGAGCGAGATATGATGATTGAATTATTTAAAAGATCCCGACCAGCCTTCCGAACTGATTTTTTTCCATATATTGGCATTAAGCAGCTAATAGTATTAAACAGTGAAATTAAAGTGATAAACATACTATTGTTGGCATAGTGTAACCCTCTCCTTGTGTTAAAGCCACTGTGCCTATTCAAGTGAATAAAAAATAATCAAATTTTTCATATAGTTTTGTAATGAAACGCATAACGCACTTTTCTTCAAAATTGTTCATTCTTCAAAATTAAACTAAAATTAAGCTTAGCTTTACAAGTAATAAAAACCCGAATCTTGAATTAAAATTTGCCTTTTCGAGTGAAGCGGGGTGTATATTTAACTCAGAGCATAAAGATTATGGGGCAAAACTGCAATATTGAAAATTCAGAAAGTTTACTCGTAATATTCAAAACATTTCAAGGTCTAATTGTAAATAGGCGAGCTTGACTACGTTCCCACGAAAGTCGGGTCTACGTAAGCGGAACGACCCAATTCTATATCTGGCCAAGGACTGTCACTCCTTCAGTATGCCCAAAAACTTTTTGGGGAATTTTTATGCCGCTACAACAACAACGGACTTGGCTAAGTTCAACTCGATCAAGCGATGATCAGTCGATTACCAGATCCGAGTTGGCACAACCGGCTGAATCCTTGACACTTTAGCACACTCCGTGAGGCATGAACCAATATTAGTTACCTGTTTTTTGCGGTATACAAAAGTATTTATTGTCAGTTTTTAAGTCACAACTAAAATTAAATTCGCGGCGGGTTTAAACATGAACCAAATATATAGGATAACGTAAGAACGCTATCGTTCTTTTGTAATTGCTTTTGAGAAAAAAGTATTTGAAATCCGGTTCGTCATCTGAGCTTTTGTTTACATCACAAGCACCTCTATTTTACAGTTTTCTTTTACTAAAGAAGAGTTAATTCAACATGAAAGAACATTTGGTTTTAGGATTCTAAGAGCTAATTATATATTTTCTATAATTTTATTAACATTTTGGCGTAGTTACAATTCCTCTAAAAGCATTTTAACCGTTATTTTACACTAACAAATTTTACGATTTTAAGACTTTACGACGCTTGTGACATCTTGTGAATATCCTAATTGTAAAACATTTTACCTAAATTGTGTGTTTAAATTGACTGACAATAATTTTTGTTATGGTTGTTTTCTTTACTTTGTTTACGTTTTGTTCGTTTTCCAGCGAAAAAACACGGCGTAGAACCCGCTCAAAAATCCACTTTTTTCATTTTCTTGTTCTTGCATGATCTGGTGTCATTCGTTAATGGGTTAAAATTCCAATTGACGTTGAAAACTGGGAAATTTTTTTTAAGTAATGTATCATCGCAGAATTCTCCCTTAAATAAAGGCAAACAAAAGTTCAAAATTTTTAGTTGTTGTTGTGCTTGTTGTTGTAGCGGCTTACTTAGCCCTGCCTACATCGGCTTGTCTCTCAGTCGTTGTCATCAAGTTCAACTAACGGTTGAGTTCCCAAAACGGCATTCACAGGTCTGGAGTCCATGTATCTTGGGACCGACTCCCTGTGAATGCCGTTTATAGCCTGTCGATATGTCGTTGGGTCCACGGGTTGTTTAATGAACCTCTGGACTTCGTCCGTCATTTCCTAGAGGTGCCTTCTGTCGTGCTTGGGCAAGGGCTACGCATCAAGCGGGTGTCGGTTCGGGTGTCAACGACGGTGGCACCCCACCAATAACTGCTTGCTGAACATCAAATTGTACGCGCCCAGAGACTGTTGACTCAGTGATCAGATCCTAATTATATAAAAGAGCCTTTTAATATTAATTGATCTATGTACATGTGTATGTATGTATGCATATACTCGCCTTCTGAATGTTAAGACATTTACTTTCAATGAAGGGTGTTTAGGAGCGATTGCTAACACCAAGCGCCTAAATGCATGCTACATAATGCTGCATGTGCAAAAATTTCCTTCATTATGAAATTTTTGCACATGCACTTCCCAACTGCCATCTAATAAAACTTTCTTAAATTATAATTTGATGGCAGTTTAAAGTATGATCGGCATCCTCTGTACCATGCTTCCGGAGCTTTTTGCGGACCTACCCACTACTTTTTGGTCAAATAAAAATTTTTTTTTATAAATACATGCATGCAAACATACTGGTCTCCCCTCTCACTGAGTTGTCCAAAGGGTACAAATATTCACGATGGTAAATTAATGAAAACGGTGCAATGAAGAAAACAATAAAGCGAAATTGAGAAATACGTAAATAAAAGTGCAAGCATGTGCATATAAGGCTATCTGTGTTTACATATAAATACATATGTACAAATATAAATATACATACGTATGAACTTACATAGTATGTATAGGCATCTACACAAATTGATGTGAAATAATGTTTACAAAATCGCGTCAAGTATCAACCCAAGAATTATATACATATGTTCATTAGGGTGGTCCTTAAAGTGAAATTTTAAGTCTCACCCCCTAAATCGGCAATACCACGGTCAAAGATGTCATATATAAATTTTAGTCCCGATTGGAGACGGTTAAGGCGTGTCGCTGAGGGGTCAAAGTTCAGATTCCACTATGAAGACTCGAAAAATTTAATTTTTTTTTTCATCGAATGCCCAAAATCGATACTACTGTAGGCGCAGGTATCACATATAAATTTTGGTCCCGATAGGAGACCTTTTATGGAGACTAATATACAATGAATCTGAACTTAGACCCCTGTGCGACACGCTTTTAACCGACTCCAATCGGGACCAAAATTTATATGTGATATCTGTGCCTACAGTAGTATCGATTTTGGATATTAGATGGAAAAAAAATTAATTTTAATTTTTTGAGTTTCCATAGCGGATTCTGAACTTTGACCCTTGTGCGACATGCCTAAACGGTCTCCGATCAGGACCAAAATTTATTTGTGATATCTTTGACTATATTAGCATCGATTTAGGGTTGAGGTTGAGGAAATCTGATGTAAATATGTGCTTTATATATTTAAGGACCACCCTAATATTCATATATGCATACAAACATATGCACATTATAAAAAATTCCAACATTTTCATTTATACTACATACAAACAAACATTTATATATATGTACAAGCAAGTATAAATAATCGCATCAATACTTAACCAAATTTATGTCGATTTTGCAACTTTTACAAGGCTGAATTCAAAAAATGTATATGCCTATTGTTCGTATGCATGTACATATGTATGTATGTATGTATGTTTATAAAATTAAGCCATTTAAAAACGTATAGTTGTTGTATTTAAATTCATATTAAACTAAATATAGCATCCCCTTTGAGATGAGCGTGCCCTTGCTATGGCGCAGCATCCATCATTCGCTCCGAACTCAAACAACCACTCAACTCACTCAACTACAGGGAGGGTGAGGAAAGCAACCTTCTTTTTTCTTTACACTCCTCGCTTGTCCAAACTGTCACTTGCTGAGCACTGGGATAAATGTTTGTTGTTTTTTAGTATTTTTTTTTTATTGATAACTCAAAAGGCAGAATCAATTTCATATATCTTTTACACTACCTACATACATTCATAAATTTACGAAATCTGTTTACTCTTCACTTAAACGACGATGAATTCGTCACATGGCTAGCACGGCTGCTGCTCCAATTTTTTTTAGAACTTTTAATTTTTTTGAGTTTTTCACCAAATTTTCTATTTTTCCACAATTTCGCGCGCGTTGCATGCACGTTTCATTCATACATAGTATAATTAATACGACACTATTCCACACCATACAACCGCCGACGCGACATCATTCACCAGACGACATTTTTATCGAGCGAGCAATAAAATTTGTGCAGCAACAAAACAAAAAATATACTATAAACTCGGCCGACACGGAAACATATGTATGAAAATTTTCAAAAATTCTAGTTTAATGATGATTTGCGGACAACAATGTATCGAAAGGAAAA
>JAPVRG010224718.1:0-11412 GCA_029783565.1 Rhagoletis cerasi | reverse complement strand
TCGAGTTTTTGACCCAACGTGAACGCAGTCTTATTCACTTATTTTAGCACTTCATTCGCATTTCAATGTTCAAGTGTAGATGGTGCGCTCGCAGTGGGTTGAGCGCTGTGATATTCACCACTGCCTTTAATTATTCTATCACTGTTCAGTCTTAGTGTTCAAATGTAGATGTCGGGAGGCATGATGAATGTCACAGCCACAATAGCTGTTGCAGTACGAATTGATTTTTTTGTGCATTCACAATCGTTTATTTTAAAGAATTAAGTTTTATAAAATACGCTTAAACAAAAGAACTCCGCTAATTAAAACATGGTTTTGCATGTAGAGCTAACCCCCACCTTTAAAACGATACCTTATTAATTAATATTGGTTCCAAATGAGAGCAGAAAATTAGGAACTAACACAAAAAGACCTTACAGAAATAATATATATGATGGAAAATACGGAGACCCGTATTTTTTTATTGTGGAAAATACATTTTTTGTAGAATTGTTATAAAACCGTAAAAAACAAATATTTTTCAATCGAAATAAATATCCTTTCGGAAATCTTCCAACAGCATAATTATAATGCAAATTTAACTCTAAAATTTTACTAACTATTTGTTCAAAACGTGCGTGATGTGTTTACGAACACAAAATATAACTAATTTTTGTAAATAAGGGATGAGTTTATTGGTTATGAAAAAGTCGTTAGTAAAATTTTTAAGTTAAATCTTCATCATAATTTTATTGTTTGAAGATGTCTGAAGGGTAATATTTTTATTCGATCAAAAATATTTATTTTAACGATTTTACAGCAATTCTAGGAAAACATTTATTTTCTCCATATAAGATATATGGAAAACTACAAAGCCCCGGCGGCACGGTTAAATGATAACTGATTTCAAATTAAAAAAATGCAGGTATCCTTGTTTTCGATAATCTTCAATTTTGGGGGGTGGCTGAAAAAAAAATATTTTGGACCACTCTAATATACATGTGTTAACCCTATTACTCTTAGAGGAAACTTTTTAAAAATTTTGTTAATTGGTGTTTGAGTTTAGTTCGAATCTATGGAAAATTAAAAATCCACAAAAAAGTTTAAGGAATGTAGAAGAAACATAGCCACTTTATTCGAAAAAATTGAACATTCAAATTTTGCTTGCTTTCTAAAACAAAAGCAAAGATAATAAGAAAATAAAACTACGAATTTGACAAGAAAAAATTTCATTGAATTTATTCAAAACAAATTTATTACAGCGACCGCTAGTATCATTTTACGCACAGGTGTGACGCAAAACATACATCAGAATTAAAATATACGAACCACCTTAATGCACATAATTGTATGCCACAAAACAAGTAAACGAAACAAAAACACAACTTTGTTACTTAGCCTCTTCGTACACTCAACCAACCTGAACTAATGTAGCTGAACTAAATTTAACCAACGCTGTTGGGGTTCAACACACCTGTCGTGAACA
This sequence comes from Rhagoletis cerasi, assembly GCA_029783565.1. Taxonomy (NCBI): domain Eukaryota; kingdom Metazoa; phylum Arthropoda; class Insecta; order Diptera; family Tephritidae; genus Rhagoletis; species Rhagoletis cerasi. The sequence goes on along the minus strand of JAPVRG010224718.1, from coordinate 9,947 downwards.
TTGCGGTGGTATGTCGATGACGACGTCATCGATTTAGTTGTGCGCGGCAGGTGTTTTCGATTCCCATACCCAGGAAAAACAAAATCAAAATAGACTCTATACAAAGTAACTACCCCACACAGAAAATGCGGGACATGCAAGCGTGGATACATACTTATTTATATAAAAGTATTGCGTCCATCTTCACACACACACTTAACCAAAGAAAGTGGTAAATCCGGCTTTATACCCACTTAACTACTTTATTTTTTCACAAACCATACTATTTCTGTTACTGTTATCGATGGTGGTTGCTATGAAACTATATTCTGGTGTAACTTCTAATCGGTTTATCGATTTACTATGGTACACTTATTTTCCTATTTCAGGTCAATGCACGAGACTTTACAGCAACATATTGGTTTCCCAGAGTAGTTGGGTAAATATTGTAGTTGAATAGCTTAAAATAGTGCACGCTTTTTCAGCGAACGTAAACATAAATGCAAATGTCGTTAGCATTGCCAAGATTCTTGAGAGTGCTACTGAGGTAACATCTAAATGTAGTCAAAAACTATAAAAGAACAAAAAAGCTATTTAAAAAATAAAATCGCGCCTTCATGAAGTGTCAAGCTTTATGTTCTTTCTACTGAGCGATTATTTCAATTTATATTTCCTTACAAAAATATTCAAGTCGAAAATGTTTCGCATACAAAATTAAATGGAATATTTGGTGCTTACACAGCTTTCTACGCGTTTGGCCGAGCTTGTCAATTAATTTTTGGTGAGCGTTTTGATGTGGTTACACCAATGGAAAGACGTGTAGTTTTATACCACTTCTGCAAGGTAAATGGTTTTAATGAGAAACTTTTTCATCTTAAAAATACACTCGGAGATTTGCCATTGCCTGCCGAAGGGCGATCACTATCATAAAGGAAACTGTTTTTGGATGGTGGTCGGACCAAGAATACATATTTGGTACTATTTGCTTCATTCAAAAAGTCTTTTATATAGCTCAAGCACATCTCACTCCTTGGCACTTTTAGCACCGCAATTAAATGACCAGATTTGTAGACCATCATACTCCCGCCTCGATCATGTTTAGAACTATTCATAATCTTTGTGGTGGCATGAACTACGCATTTTTCCTTAACTTTTGGTCCAGTATCACGACAATAACAATGGATTCTCCACCACTTCTGTGTAGCTTTTTGTGATGGCTCCATTTCGTGTTTTTTTCATGCCAGGTGCGACGTCTCCCTTATCCAAAGTTACCCAAGCCCTTTTTATTTCTACTTTCATGCCCAATCAAAGTGTCATGCGATACGTGCTGAAGTATAGCTTGATTGCTGTCCTTAATAAGTCGCGAAGAGACTGCTTCGAATACCCGCCAATCTTTAAAAACTCGACAGAAGCTACAGCATCCGTCAAAAATAACTAGAGCTCGGCACACAACAGTTGCAACCTCACCCACCAAAAATTGGGTCTAAGTATAAGAAGTCTATGAACATTGGACCAGCTTCATAACTTTCAGTAGGGCTAAGGGCTGATTCAGAGGAAATCTACATAAATCCATCAATTAAGACCGACGTGCCGCTATCGATTAGGAAGAAACGGGCGCCAAAAATGGGTGCGTGAAGAAGGGAGAGGATATTCGGTGGACGAATTGAATAATTTAAATTTAAATTTAAACAGCGAATCGTACACAATTTTCAGTTGTTAGTCAAACAGGGCGGACGTGTTTATTTTTCGCTCTGTGATTGACGAGCTTATTATATTCGCTGGTGCAACAGTTAATTTCCTCTAAAGTATGACTCTTTTAATGAGATAGTGACTCAAACTATGAAAACGGATAAAATCTGCATTATTATAATTAATTTAATTTAAAATACCGTGCTTATGTGGTCAAAAACTTGACCGTGCTGTACACAAAAAAATGCAATGTGCTAAACGCAAAAAGCTTTTTCATCTTAAATGTGTTGGTATAGAGCAGAGCGATCTCGATTTTTTGTTGTCATCCGGTAAACACTTCTTCTGCAAAGCATGTACTGCTGTGCGTCGTACATCTATTTGCCCATCTCCTCCTGCGCTTACGGGGGATGCGACCGCCCCGTGTGATGATAATATTGCGCAACTAAGAGAAAATAATGCAACTAAGATTTGTGAAAATAATGATACAATAACTCTAAAAGCCGTGTTTGATGAAAATGTTTGAAATGGGAAAAAACCACCCCTGTTTACCACGTAACGGTAGGTTTCAGCATCGTAGAAAAACGATGTTTCATACGTGCGCCGGGTATTTAATGTTCGGTTTCACCCGAACTTAGCCTTCTTTACTTGTTATTTCTACTTTCATGCCCAATCAAAGTGGCATGCGATACGTGCTGAAGTATAGCTTGATTGCTGTCCTTAATAAGCACAGTCGCGAAGAGACTACTTCGAATACCCGCCAATCTATAAAAACTCGACAGAAGCTACAGCATCCGTCAAAAATAACTAGAGCTCGGCACACAACAGTTGCAACCTCACCCACCAAAAATTGGGTCTAAGGTTCCCCTAGCATAAGAAGTATTTGGACATTGGACCGCCTTGATAACTTGCAGTATTACTAAGGGCTGATTCAAAGCGACGTACCGCTTGTCGTATAACACATCAGCGATTAGGAGAATATTTTTTTATTGTTACGCGTAGTCTGTAAGAACTTGTTTCATAGACGTAAATAAATAAATAAATCGTACAAATATTTTATGGAGCTCTACAAGGCCACAGCCGAAGGATAACCAGAAGCTCGCCTGAAAGTTTCTGAAGCCTGACATATTCCCACTGTCCAAACTTACAAGTGAAAAAAATCACCTAATTTTAATTGCTCCTGAGCTGCAAACGAAACGTTGTAAAATATTAAAATATTATATAAACATCAGAACTATTTACATTTAATTTATATTTCGACAATTTTAAGTTTATTTTTTTAATTTTATTCACTTTTAACTCCCCTTTTGTGTCGCCATTCAAAAACACCCTGTCAAACATTTTTGTATATTATTTCTACATTTTGATAGAATTTTGTCCAGCAATATGAAGAACATTTTTTACTTATAAGTATGCACCATGCATATTCCATCGCGACCCCAGCCTTCACATCAGGGAATACAATTTTATGCTTATGAAGCAATCACTGCTTGGATACAAGCTCACCGATGAGATCCAAGCTTTTATCGCACAACAATGAACCCAACGCTGTACAGATAGGCCATAAGCGACATACGCCGAGATACAGTCACAAACTTTAACAACTTTCGCCCCTTGAATACCGTTATCGTTCTACGATGAGACGAAGTGCTTTAGCTGCCTCGCTAAACTCCTACTTATCCAGACCCGAATCCATCATACCCAACACAATCCCGGCTTCAGAAGGCAACCCACATGACACCAACTACCGCTTCACTTGACCCCTTTAATCCACTCAGCCAGCGACCCGCTCCATTTGGCCCGACCCTGTCGAAGCAGCACGTTTTGCGCTTGACAAAAGCAATTAATAGACCAGCCGATTTAGGCAAAGCTTGGTAGTATCGCTACAAAAATAACAACCACAACTCAAGCCGAGAGCTTCGGTCACATTATTGGTCCTTGAAGATACTCAAACAATTTACCCCAGGCAGAAAATGTAAAAATATTTCGCAAAACAAATTTCTAGGACGCTAAACTGTGAATGTATAAATGTTTCTTTCAATATTCTTTATATGGCACTTAACTTCTTGCAAGCTTATTTTTAGGGCAACTTTGCTTCTTTTTTTTTGTGTTCATCTGGCCGTTAGCTTATCTAGGTATGCCTCAATTTACCAATGTTCGGAATCATTATTCATGGGAACACAATTAGGCAGCGTTTGCATGCGATATTTTTGCCGCGATTAGCAAGTACACTGTTATTTGTTTACTAATGTTCACATTCAACTGATAAGGAAAGTGATACGTTAATGGCACTTGAGTGTTAAATCCTCCCTACCTCTGATTGATTGTCAGTTGAAGTCAGCAAGTCCATTAAGGGAGTTATACATACATATGTATACATAAATAGTATGCTCTCTAAGTAAAACTTTTATTTTAAATGAATATCTATTTCAAGCGGCAACCGCCTTTTAACAATAATTTTTTGTCTCTTTTAACGACCTATTAATTGCTAAAAAGCTCAGCAACTTTCAATTATTTTTTATAAAAAGATTTCTAATTACATGTTCACCAGTTAGAACGTACTAAACAAGTACACTTGTACATACATATACAGGGTGTACAAGAAGTACCACGACAAACTTGAGGAGAAGGTAGGTGGGAGCAAGCTCCCTGATAAGCAAAAAATGTTCAGGTAAAAGTGTCACCGTTTTTGGAATTTAAAATTTTTTTAATTAAAAAAATTAGATCTTTTCATGTATTTTCTTTAACAGTAGGTATTAAAATTAAAAAAAAAATTTTTAAGAAATTAAAAAAAATATTTACATGCAGCTAAAGAAAATACGTGGAAAGGCCCAATTTTTTTAAATTAAAAAAAAAAATTAAAAATTTCAAAAACTGTAACACTTTTACCAGAAAAAAGTTTGCTTATCAGTGAGCTCACCCCCCACCTACCTTCTCCAAAAGTTAGTCGTGCTACTTCTTGGACACGCTGTATACATACGCTTTAACTACCCACTGTGCAGCTCCTTGTTTTTTTGTGCTGTTACCTTGAACGGCTTAATTAAAACTTTACAAATTCCAACACATAGCCGTCATCAGTGTCCCAGAACAAATTAATTTATTATTGACATGGCGTTGGACAACTCATAGCATACATACATACATATATGTGTATGTAGTCGATGATTCGTTTGTTTGTGCACTCTGTACTGTATTACAACACTTTAATAAGTGCACGGCTTTATGTGCACACATATATACATATTGCATACATATTTATACATATCGAGTAGCCAAATAGGTGCCGTAGGGTGTCCAGTTGTTTACACAATCCTACCGCTGGGATATCATTTAACGTCAAAGCAGTTATTTTGTTTACCCTTAGGAAAGTAGAAATAATTAATGTTCGGCCAAATTTCGGCTTTTTTTTTGCCGAAGCCGAACCGAAACCGAACCGAACTTTTGTGGCCGAACATGGCCGAAGCCGAAGTTCGGTCGTTCTCTAAAAATAACACAGCATACCATGCTTTCAGAGTAATCTGAATAGTGGAGAAATTTTAAAGAATTCCTAAAGAAATCATTATTTCCCTTTAAAATTTTTCGTGCGATCTTCTAAGATGAGCACAGTTTGTTTCTTTTACGAGATTTTGGAAGAAAATCGGTAAAGCAAAGAAAATAATGCTGCGTTGTGAAGAATTTTTTTAGATTTTTTGTCCAAATTTTCTTACGTCTTCGTGTCAACCATTTTATATGGTTTTCTTTGAATATTCGTAAAGAAATCATTACAGTATTCGGAACACACTTTCGCTGCTCTTAAAGATTTCGTTAAGATTTTGGAAACATTGGTTTGCTGAGTATATACTAGAGCTCTTGATTTTGTTCGCACATTTCTCAACAGCCCGGGCGTATGAGCAACGCGTAGCCGACGCTCGAGCTCGAGCATATCCAGATTTTTCGAGTCATTTGAGCGATGTTTGACTTGATTATTTTGACTTTTTTGTCAGCACTTTTTTTAAGCTTAGAAGTTATTCAAAAACAGTGCTAACATCATTGGACCACCACGAAAGCATTTTCTGACAAATAAAATTTACAGTTTTTGTTTAGCTAAACAAATTGTTCAAAAGCTCGAAAATGTTGAACAAACATTTGAGCAGTTGTGCAATGAACGAGTTTCGAGCAAATATCGAGCTCGATACCCGGCTATCTTGAACTCTCGTATGTACTTATGTATGTACACATGCACACGTGTAGCAGATGTATTTCCAACAAATTTATTTGAATTGACATACGAGTACATAAAGTCCATACGAGGCCATATTTACAGGGGAGGGGCCAAATACATTAAGTGACGGCTAGCTTGACAGCCTATCACGAGCAGACCCTGATGTTATAGGGAAAGCTCCCGCATAGCACACGGCGATCTACTGACTTAAAGTCTCCTGTCCCATAGTTAATCATGGATCTTATAATAGAGACGAATGTATTCATAGAACTTCTCTAGATGACAAGCTCCACGTTTTGCCAAAGACTCGCTATCATTGCCAAATCGCTGTTACGACTTTGAATGTTTTTTTTTCACGTGAGACTACCATAAAACTTGACTTTGCAGGATTACACCTTTCACTTCGGAGAAGCATAGTTACGGTGACCATCCGTCCTGTATTTGGAAGGACCATACTGTTTTTCAAACGTCTATCCTGTGTAATTTTGTGTCCTGCCTTTGTCCCGTATTTTATTCAATATTTTAAAATTTGCGGCGCGGGCCTTTGCTGATCAAAATATAAGCAGTTATCGATAATAACTACTTGAAAGAAAAGTTCAATACTTGAAATGTAAGATTGTATTTTCAGTTGTTAATGGGGGCTTATCCGACATTGAAGCCATTAGAAATTTGTTTATTATTTTTACATATATTTCGTAAATATACAATGTATGTATGTTATTTGAAAATTGTCCTGCATTTGCAATTCATATTTATGGTCACCGTAAGCATAGTGGAAACACATCCGTACAGCCGTACAGCTTTATTCTTTTAGAGATGAGGATAAGACTAATTGGGCTTGAGCTGGTGGATAACTCATTCTCACTACACCAAGTGTCAACCATGCTCAGTTTTATTTGCGCTTTCCTGCAAACAATGGAGGAATAAGGACTTGCAATGAGACAGGCGACATTATCTGCATAGGCCTGGGTATAGATATTGCAGCCGTTAAGGTTGAAATATAGAGAATAATTTTCCAAGCTCCTATGAACTCCGCATGTGAGTTATTGACTTCCATCTGGCTGCACACTAATGACCCTCTGCGCGATCACTGAACAAATCCTATTTGCGAGCACATGCTGTCGAAGATGCAGCGAAGGTCACTTGATAGACATGTCGCTGCCAAGATAGAGTGTGTGATGAAAGCGCCTTCCTACGAATGCATAACTAAAACAATCTTTTCAAACATTTCAGCATAAAAACATAATGTCAATATCCCTTAAGCTTTAAGGATTAGTTCAATCTTCCTCGCCAACTTTAGGCATAAAGGTTATGCGACTAGGCAGCATTATTGTGATACATAAACAAGCGCAAGCAACACTGTGAAAACTTGTCCAAGGTCGATAACTGTAGCCCAACTTTTGCGGACCCAGCGAAGCTCTAAGCAGATTCGGGACTTTATCTAATGACAACTTCATTCGCCGCAGCCCTGGCAACGAAATATTATACCGGGAAAAAGTGGTTCTCATACCATCTGCCTCTCCTGTCGAGACACCCGAACCATCCACACTCAAAAATTACCCCGCGCAGAGAATCGCAGAATCGCCAAAAGCATTTTCGATAAATATTGGTTAAAATGGAGTATGTCTGCCTTAACGCCCTTTAAAACACTTGGTGCATATGGCATCTCCCCAGCTCATCTCCTAAAGGGATTTCCGCATCTGCTGTGTTAGTAATGTAAACGTTGGCTGTAGCTAGCTGATTTAATGCATACTTATTGCGTACAATGAAAAAATAACTCAGTAAATTAACTTCAAACTTTATTTATAAGACGATATTGATTGCATTTGAGTAACATACAATTTTATGTGTTACTAAATTTGTGCACCTTTTTTTTTAAAGTAGATAAAACTGGCGTCGCATTGCCAGTTGCCTTTGGACATTTATAGACCGTACTCCACCCCGAAGGATTCTCCGGCTGAATTCACTTGAATAGTTACCATCCACTGCAATATCAAAATTGCGTCAACTTCAACTGCTAAGGAGCCAGTTAGTACAGCCTCAAATACTGCGTAACTGCTTAAGCCAAGGACAGTGCAACCATCCTGACCGTTCAAACTTCCACATCTGTCATGGGAGTTATTGCCGAGCCAGCCAGGGACGCGGGTGCCACTGGAGCTCCCAGTAACATCACACCGGGTATGTCAACCAATCAAGCCATAGATCTCCTAGAAGCCCACTTTTCAGGGCATATTTTACGAGGAGCCCCTACCGCTACAACGGCAGGAAGGGGCTGTCTGTTATATACCCAGTGTGGGAGAAATCCAGTAGAACAACCAAAGTTGCACCGACTCATTAGATGGTTTCCTATCTTCCAGGAAGATCTACCATCCATGTTTTTGAGAGTCTCACAAGGAAAATTTAAAAGTCCATGGAGAACGAAGAGGTATTGGTTGGTTTCTGCCTTTACGTAGGAGGTGCTTTTAATAACACGGAACACGGAAACGAGGCAGATTCCCAGCTACGAAAGGAAAACCGCATGTTTCTGTTTTTGTACTTCGTAGTTTATTAACTACTCTGCTTTCTTAGCTAAGAGGGCTTCGAAGTTCAAGACTACACGAATCACATTATAATCCTAATAAGTGATAGGTTTAAAGACCCCATCTCTAACCTCCTAGAGATTGCGCTGAGCATAGCCACGAAGTGGTGCAGGAATACCGGGTAAAACGTAAAACCCAAGTAGATTAACATAGTCATTTTCTACAGGAAAGATAAAATGGTACATCCATTCCTTCAGGGAGAAAAGATACACTTCTTTAAAGTGGTCAAATATCTGGGGGTTACCCTTTATGGCAAGCTCTTATGGAATCCACATATAAATAAAGCTTATGCAAAAGGATTTCCATTTGGACCTGTCGAAAACAAAAGGGGGACACCGGAGCATCATACCCCAACTGGAAAGGTTGTCATATAATGCCTTCTTCTAATGCCTGGGACACACATGTGGTATAGAAACCATAATTTCAATATTGTAGTTTGCCGTTGCTTAGCAACACCTACAATGATTCGTAGTATGAGGGTGACACACATGTGGTATAGGTCGTGGTATTGATATTATACTACGATGTGTGTCTCTAGCATTACTCATTCTAGCATTTTTTCCGCCCAGCTGATGGAAGAAGACAGAAATAAAATCCAAGCAGGCCAAGCTCAACATACTACAACGACTAGCCTTCGTGGGCATCACTGGTGCGATGAGAACAACACTTACTGTTACTTTCGAGGCGCTTATTGACCTGCCTCATATATTATGTGCATATTGTAATCAAGAAAGAGGTTCTACCGTTTACAACAAGGTTTATTACAGACGAAAACCTAGTGGATAAGAAGCTTATATACCATACCGTACTACTCTCAAAGTTATAGAACAGAGGAAGGACTGCGTATTAGCTGTGTGGACCTGCGCTTTCCAAGGTTTAACTTTTCACAAAACTTCAAGTTTTTTCCCCCTAAAAGAATCAACTGGGAAAGCGAATGACACAAACCCCGGAAGGACAGTCACATTTGGTATACTGAAGGCTCTAAGTCTAACGGTAGCGTCGAAGCAGGAGTCTATGTGGCATACAACCCGGAATGCTCTTTTTCACCATGTAGCATGGGTTGAGTTAACTCTGTCTTTCAGGCCGAAGTGCCTGCCATTGAACATTTTTTGCGGAAACATATACAGGGGTAGGCGCTCTAGGTGTTACCAATCAAAAATTCTAGAATTTTGTCTATTTTATATTATAAGCTTTTATTTACTTTTAGTTGACGGATGTTTGTAATCAAATCTTGCAAGTTAAATTTGATACACTTCCTGGTGTCCGATTGAGCTGAAATTTTGCGCGCATGTATAACTCCGATGACAATGCAATATTACTTTGCGAGAATTCGATAAATTAATCGATAACAGAGTTATCGGTAAAAACGTGTTTGCCCTAAAATCTGTAAATTTGCCAACAATTTGCATACAATATGGGTGTCAAATGAAAGGGGAAGGCCACAGGTTTCATTTGAACTTTGCAAAATTTCGATAAATTAATCAAGAACTGAGCTATCGGTC
>JAPVRG010224716.1:0-11706 GCA_029783565.1 Rhagoletis cerasi | reverse complement strand
TTCATTTAGTAGTAAAATAATAAACTTAAATTGCAAGTAAACACAAGTAAATGAAATACTACTAACACTTGTATAAATACACATACAATAATATGTATGCATGCATATAGAAGACATTTCGCAACCTGACTTTGAAAACGTACAATGAACAGAACGAATGAGCGAGACGTATAAGTATGTATAAATATGATATATACATATATATAAACAGGGTGTCGCAGTAGTCGACGTCAAGCCGGAAACGGATGACAGGCCAGGTCAAAATAGTTACCCGAAAAATATAAAAAAAATCTATGTCTTTTATTTTTTAAATTATAAGCGTTCGAAAAAAAAACAAAAAAATCTACACCCTGCGATGGTTTTTTAATACCCGTTACTACAATTTCTACTTTTTCTCAATTTTTTTTATTATATACATAGTTCTGAGTAATGCTTCTGTAAATTGTCGTCTAAAATTTATAGCCAACTGCTCTAGCTTGAAAGAAAATTACTGTTTTTGCAAAAAAAAAAATTTGAGATTTAATGCTTCGCCCAATTCTGACTGACTACTGAAAAAAATGTACTACACTAGTTTGGCAAGTATCTTTGAAAGCTGGTGCATTTAATAAGGACTCCAAAATGGCATGGTATGTGCTAAATTGTTTCTCAAATTATGGACAATTTTGATTTTTAACACGCTTATATTAATTTCACTTGTATGTTTGTTTGCTTGCTTGCTTGTTTCTTTGTAACTCTCTTCTGGCAGCTGCTGCAAGCGTTTTTTTTTTTTAGTTTTTTTAAACTATATTCTGCTTATTGTAAAGAAACTCAGTTTTGACAATTTTTTTCTTACTTACTAAAAACGATCATAGTGTACCCAAGACTTTCCTTAAAGCCGTAACATTCAAGGTAATTCCAGTTTGAGTGAGACGGAGAGAGTCTTTTTACGAAGTGTGAGCGAGACAGGGAGTGACGCCACTTTGTCTTGGCCTGTCACCCGTTTCCGGCTTGACGTCGAATTCTGGGACACCCTGTATATTCATTTGTAGTAAAATAATAAACTTAAATTGCAAGTAAACACAAGTAAATGAAATACTACTAACACTTGTATAAATACACATACAATAATATGTATGCATGCATATAGAAGACATTTCGCAACCTGACTTTGAAAACGTACAATGAACAGAACGAATGAGCGAGACGTATAAGTATGTCTAAATATGATATATATATATATATACAGGGTGTCGCAGAAGTCGACGTCAAGCCGGAAACGGATGACAGGCCAGGCCATAATAGTTAACAGAAAAATATAAAAAAATCTATGTAATACCTACATTTTTAAAATTGTAGGCGTCCGAAAAAAAAAACAAAAAAATCTACACCCTGCGATGGTTTTTTAATACCCGTTACTACAAATTTCTACTTTTTCTCAATTTTTTTTTATTATATAGTTCTGAGTAATGCTTCTGTAAATTGTCGTCTAAAATTTATAGCCAACTGCTCTAGCTTAGAAGAAAATTACTCTTTTTTCCCAAAAAAAATTGAAATTTAATGCTTCGCCCAATTCTGACCGACTGTACTGACAAAAAAATGTACTACACTAGTTTGGCAAGTAACTTTTAAAGCTGGTGCATTTAATAAGGACTCCAAAATGGTATGACACTTGCTAAATTGTTTCTCAAATTATGGACAATTTTGATTTTTGTAAAGAAACTCAGTTTTGACAATTTTTTTCTTACTTACTAAAAACGATCATAGTGTACCCAAGACTTTCCTTAAAGCCGTAACATTCAAGGTAATTCCAGTTTGAGTGAGACGGAGAGAGTCTTTTTACGAAGTGTGAGCGAGACAGGGAGTGACGCCACTTTGTCTTGGCCTGTCACCCGTTTCCGGCTTGACGTCGAATTCTGGGACACCCTGTATATACATATGTATGTACGTAAAGGAGAATTCTAAAAATTAAAAACAAAAATTAGTTTGTCAATTTGAATAAAACGATAAAAAAATAATAAATGAAGAATTAAAATTAAATAAAACAATTCATTTAAACTTTTCATGACCGCTCGAGTTCCGTGCTTTTTAACTTTTCGGCTTTTATTTGGATCCTCGTGTTTTTCCGAATTTTATAGGCATTTTTTTGTAACATCGTTTTTTATTTTATTCAAAATTCTTCGATACTTTTCGCGTTTTATTTGGAACCTTTCGTGGTATTCTTTAGAGATTTTCGATACATTTCGGCACTATTTAAAATTTTTCGTGTTTAATTCGGGAATTTTCGGGTTTTTCTTTTGGGAAATTTCGGAATTTTTTCGATCTTAAAAAAGAAAAATTATCATTGATTTTCTTTTCGCGACCTTTCATCGTTTTCGGAGCTCATTCATGTTTTATTCGTGTCGTTTTGAGATTTCTTGGTGTACTTTCGAGATTTTCGGAATATTTGGGGTTTTTTTGTAATTTTTCGGGACTTTTAGGGGTATCTTCAGCACCTTTCGAAAATTGTTTGAATTTTTTCGAGACCTTTCGCGGTTGTTTCGGTTTTATTCTCTAGATGTCGGCATTTCTTCGTTATCTTTCGGAACTTTTTCGGGACCCTACGGAATTTTCGGAGACTTTTCGTATGTAATTCGAAATTTTTCGGAAATCTTCAGTTTCAATTGTATATTTAAATATGAACGTTTCATGTCTAAGAAATAAAATTATAAAATAAAAGTTAGAAAGAAAATAATGAAATACAATAGCATAAAAAATAATTGCCATTTATTAGAGGTGATATAGAATAAACTATACGAAATATATTTTTAAGCAAATTTCATAAGTTTTACTCACTTTTCGTAATCAGAATTTTACACCTTCTACTGACATACATACATGCATACATATCACACACATACATAACCTTCAATTTCCCAATATTTCCACTTCGATAAAAAAAGAGACCTCATAACCTTCATTTATTTTATCAGTTTACTTGCCTAATTTACTAGCTATTCACCTTCGTCACCTGTTTTCAGACAGCGTGATAACAAAAATCAGTGATTTGTAAATACCAAAAATGACGTAAGTGCAATTCAGAAATACATATGTACATACGTACAATATATTTGTACAAATGCTACATTTTCAAGTTCATTGAACAATTCACATAAAATAATTTTAAATGTCCTCGAATCGCTTACAAGCATGCATTTAAGCGCTAACAGCGAGTTTCAAGTGTGTACGGGTATTACAACACTTTCGCACAGTGGGTGGGTGTTATTAATTAATTGCTAGCGTATGAAAAGGTTGAAAAATGCGTTTTTAATTTAAAAAATTATGAATGTCATGTTTCTGAGTCAATGCAATTGGACCTTAATACAATTTAATTGAGGTTAGTTCATTGTTTCAGATACATATGTGGAGTAATGGGTTAAGGTACAATCTCATTGTTATTATCTCAAATGAATGGATATTATACGAGTATCTCAGATACATTTGCATACATGTGAATATTTTGTAGTTCATCGTCACGCTGATTCGGGTAATTGGGTATGACAAGGCGTATTCGGCATCATTTTCACTTACTCATTGTTGTTTCACATACAGTTACATATGTATGTACATAATTCTAAAATAATTTTTTGGGATATTTCATGAATGTGAACGCAATATTTTGCAATCGGAATGACCAAACGATTCTCGTTACTACAACAACAACAACATTTAATTATGTGTTGAGTGCTATTTGAGTGATGCGTATAGTACGTTTAAAAAAATTTAAGATTTTTGAGAAACTTTGTAAAATTCAATGTCAACTGAGCGTAACCGTTAGACATTTGAAGTACGAAAAACTGTGTATTTTGTAATCTGCGAGGAATTTAACGCACACATCAAATGATACAAGTGGGAGTGCTCGAATTCACGTATGAGTATATGGTTTCCTAGTCATAGTGTTTGCTAGTCTCAGAAATAAATAAGCTATATATCGACGGTACTTTGGCAAAACCTCGTATCAGAAATCACTATAGAAATCGTATCCCGTAAAACTGATTCAAAACAGGCCTTGAAATACCATGATTCATTATATTTTATCCTTAATTAATTAAAAGGTTCTTTATCTTTTATATTAAGACCAGATGTTGTTGTCGTTATTGTAATAGTATGCGGTACTAAATGTTCCAGCTAGGTAGACTAGCCTGTTGAGAGATCGAAGTAAAACGCTTTGATTAGTTTCTCTACATTAACAGGAGTCCAAAATTAATGGTGATTCTGTCCCTACCAATATGACATACTGTCATAAAGAAACCCACCAAAGGGGCGGTTTCCATAAGGAGAGAAGAATAGTTGAGGGAAAAATTGTGGTTCGACGAGTCGGATACATAGTGAATCGGCTAGAGTGAAGTCTTAAGGTGTTTAAGGCCGAGACAAGAAAAGGACAGACGAACTTTCGAAAATAACAAAATGCGCCGAAATATTCTTATGGGCGTCATCCTAGAACTATTGCAACAAATTTCCAACGATGGCGCGTAGTAATAACTTCTCCATCAAAAGCTGTCGTAGCTGATTCACTACTTTCTAATTCGATGTCTAGGTATCTAGAGAAATCGGCTCTAGCATTTGGGCACAGCAGGTGGACTAATAGGGGTATACGTAGCTTGCCGAGGCTCGATACCGAACAGTAGTTTTATTTATAACGCCGTAAGGAAAAGAATTCCGCAAAACGAATCTGCAGAGCCTGTAGAGCTGAAGGATGAAGGAGCACTCTCGTGGTATGGCCTGCTTTGAATCGGCCTTCTGAGATCTCTAACATTTTGCGTACAAAAATAGTTAATGAGAACATTATTTTATGGTATTTACATATGTATTTATTTTTTATTTCAGTAATCATGATTTTGTCACATTCGAATGCACTACCGATAAAAAAAAATATATATATATATATGCTCCACACCGACATGTTAAGTGTTTCAAATACAAGTATTTAAAATACAAATACAAAATACATATGTATTTGTATTTTTTATTTAAACACTTTTACAAGAGTATTTTGTATTTGTATTTTAAATACTTTTCCAACCCGTATTTGTATTTTGCATTTTAAAATACGAAAAATAGCACTGAAGATGGCACAACGCTGAAACCGGTTTATCTCCAAACCAAATTTGACAAAGGATGATGAAAATTCGTTCCAAAATACATCAGCTTATTATATATATTCTTCATTATTCGTCATATCATAAGGTTTTCCCTTACAGCGCTGTAATTAACCGTGTTGTGCATTTTCTTCCTTACAAAGTACTTATATTGGACTATTTGTTTATATGGAAGTAAATGAGCAACACCTTTGACAAAAAAAATTGCAAAAATCAACGATAAGTCCTAGCTACTTCAAACTTGTACTTTAATAAAATTTAATTGGCTACAAAATTGCGTACTCAAACTCTTTCTAAAAAATCTAATTGATTTTTTAAATATTTCACAAAGTTTAAAACTTGAATTTATACGGGTTTTGTCAAAGAAAAAAATTTAATTAAAAAAATTAATTGTTAACAATTGTCAATATGTAGTGCGCTTAAAATTTTGACACGGATGGTATACGTACATTTGATTTCAAAATTATTTTTAAATGTATTTGTATTTTAAATAACTCATTTTGTAGTTAAATACTTTTCGTAAAAATATTTTGCATTTGTATTCCAATTACTTTTTAAGTAAGGTATTTGTATTTTATATTTACATAAATACTATTTTACAAATATTTTTGACATCTTTTGGCCCCACATCAGGTTTTTCGAAATGTTAAAGTCTACATTGATTTCCCCTTGATAATTGCTGGTAATTGAGATAGGCGGGTAGAGTAATTAATACTACTTATATGCCCTCACGTCGCAATTAAAAACGCAAGTCCAAACATTGAAATAATAAAAGTGTAAGTACCAGCAATTCACCGATACTAGAATTTCTCGCATGTGATAATAGAAACGTACCATATTTATTGTACTCAATGTATAAAAGCGTAGACGTAATTTAATTTGCTTAACTACGTGAGACAAGACAGCAAACATTAAACAAAAGCAGAATCAAAAGAATAATTAAATTACGTTCACGATATTTTTTACACATGCATTGTTCTTTCAGACCATTGTGAAATTTTATGGCCACAATTTCTGGAATTCCAGTTTTCAAACTACACAAACGCAACATCAAATACTTATTTAATTATCAAAACTTAATGTTATTAAGCAGCAGTTTAAACTCAAAGCTTAGTAGAGTTGAAGTCATTATGAACTAGGGGAGCACTTACAAATCTCTATATAGGGTGTGGCTGCCGGCCCGCTTACGGAAACTGCAGGGACTTCTGGGACGACGGTCCTTGATTACCGATTGTAAAAGTAGCACACAGATGTTTGATGAAATTACTTAGTTCGTACCAATTCGTACGAAAATATTTTGCTTTTATGTTCCGTTTATTATCCGACTATAGTCGTATGATGTCTTCCTGATACAAGGCAATCTTGTTCATGGTCTACTACCTTTGCCCTTCGCCTGTGTCTACGAAATGGCTGTAGGAGGCTCGGATAATAAACATGGAAAGAAGTGGGTCAAATTTCAAGCTCTTTTCTCCTTAAGAGTGTGTCCATTCTAGGTCTGACCGAAACCTAGCAAAATTCACGTTAATCTACCAACCTATCAACAGCAGAAAAAATTTACCAATTATGGTAGGAAAGGCCCTGGTACAACAAAACCGTTAAATATTTACTTTCTTACGCATATATCTACATATATGTATGTATATGTACTTGAGTTTACAGTTATTTATTACATTTGTTGTGAAATATGTACAAGTACTTATATACTAATTTATTACACTCCAGACCCCAAGTGGCGCTACACGCTGTTACAAGCATTCTCGCGTAGATTCCACTTACCGAGAAGTTGTAATCTTTAGAATAATTTCGATTTTTAATTGAATGTGGGTATACAATTAAAATGTTTGTTAAATTGATTAAGGATGCTTAAATTTAAGTAGAGGAAGTGTTATCTTGAATTTGGGGAGCTCCTTATCGAAGCTAGTTTTATTGAATAGGTGAAAAAGACAGGAATACAAACATATCTCATACCCCTTTCAAAAGAGGCACAACTCAAAAATCATATCCGGAAATATAACTGCTTGCGGCTCGTACAGATTCAACGCAATTAATACAAAAACAAGTATAACAATATTTTTCTAAGTACATAGTTAGAGAATACATATAATCATGAAGAAAAATAAATGTGTTTGCATTAATTGCAGATAAATCTTACAAATTGATTTATGTTAAAAATATTAACCTAAATTTTTTTGAGTTGCGCCTCTTTTAAAAAGAGTGTGCGATATATGAATTGCATACTAATACAAAGAAATTAAGATTTATTTAAAGATTTTCATAGTTTTCTTTTCGGTTTTTTACGAGAATTTCAATAGGTTTGGCGTCGAAAAGATTTGCTAATTTAAAATACAGATTCAGACAGACTACCGTTTCTTAATGAAATAGATGATAACTTAAGAAAGTTTTATTACATGGCAGTTGAGAAGTGCATGTGCAAAAATTTCATAAATATAATGAAGGAAGTTTTTGCACATGCAGCATTACATGGCATGCATTTAGGCACTTGGTGTTAGCAATCACGCCTAAGCAATTGGTGTCCATGACCTCCGCTTTCAAGCCAGTGATTTTTCATAGCGATGAGATTTCAAGCTGTTAACACATGCGCGATACATACTTGTCAGTCATAGAATCTTTGGCTATTGAAAATGACCTATTAAAAGCACCCAATAGATATAGTTGAAGAATTTGAATAGCTGAGAACTTTGGAACGATTTTCTTGGAATTCACAAGCATGTGAACGCTTCTAATCTTAAAAGAGGGTAAAAATTATCAGAACCTAATTCCATTATCACCAATATTCTGTTCTGCTGTTCAACGCTAGCGTTCAATTTTGCACAGTTGTTTTCTTCGTTACGCGGTTATGACCGCATTGTGTTATCGCTATGCTTTGTTATGTACATAGACTTTGTTATCTCTTATCAAATATTTATACTTCATTTAAGTGAAGTACTTTCTCTGCATAGCAAAAAAAAGAATCTAAGAGAGTACTCGAATTTGATAAGCGTGCCTTAGGTCTCGTAGCACATATTTATATTTAAGTATGCATACGGATGTAGGCACATACATACATATGTTTGCAATTCTACTTTTTCCAATAATAATTCAAAATATATAATTTGGCGCTTACACTTATGCTAAGTGTTTGGCCGAGCTTCTTCTCCAAATTGTGGTGTGCGTCTTGATGTTGTTACACAAATGGAGGGACCTACAGTTTCACGCCGTCTCCGAACGGCAAATGGATTTTTATGAGAAACTTTTTCATGGCAGAAATATACTCGGAGCTTTGCACTTCCCTGCCGAGGGGCGACAGCTGTTAGAAACCACTTTTTCTAACTTAGAAGTTGCTCGGATCAGCGATCGAACACAGGCCCCGAAGAGTGGTAGTGCGCACCTCTTACCACTCAGCCACAGCGGCCTCCTTGCTTAATGCACATATGTACATACATAAATCGATCATGATCATGTCATAAACCGTTATCGGACCGACAACGAAAACACTTTGAAAACGAGTTTTTTTGATTGTGGGCTCATGCTGTTCCTTTGTTTACATTTTTTGCTACAAAAGTAAAACCCAAAATCATCACTTTTCCAGCACTTCAGAACCTTTTTTCTTTTATTCTTATTTTAATTTGGCCAGCCAATTAACAATAAATCCGAAAAGGGCAAATTGAGGACGATAAAATATGACTTCCACTTCGATAAATATATCGAACAAACTAGTGCAAACACCGATTGGAATGAGTGGAACGTGAGTTTTCAAGTAGTTTTCAGCGAAATTTGGTTTTCGCTGTATTTTCATTTGACAGATTTTACATGGACGAAAACACAAGTTTTATGCCGAAAACCAGTTGATGTCGGTCCGAAGTTGGTAATAGATGAGAACTACAAACAAATATATTTAGAAGTGGCAATGTAATTAATGAACGATATGTTTTTTGTAATTAGTGAAGTTATACGAGTATTTTATGATAAGAATTTTATGAAATTAAAATGGCGAAACACATAGTGCATGCATACATACATATGTATTTAAAAAAATTCTATGTGCGAAAAATTCGCAATAATTTTTTAATTGCGCACAGATGTCAGCACATTTATTTTGATTACTCAGGTAAATTGTGCAGTTAAAAAATGGATATTGTTTTTAAATTGATTTTTTAAGATCTGCGAAAATACACACACACATATGAAGAAAAATTTGTCGAGAGGCTCGTAAGACGTTTTGCACATACTTCTTCGAACACGCCATACATAACGGATTTGGAAGAAACTTATTTCAAGTGGTATTTCCTTATCAATATTTACATTGCCTAAAATTTTAACCAAAAAAATAAATCCCCGCCTAATGAATACGAGTAGATAAAAAATCATGAAGGTATTTTTTCGCTGCAGATAAGATTAGTTAAACATTTGGCTATTCCGTCGTTTTTTAATAACAAAACAGCGATTTTGGCGTGCGCATTTACGCGGCAAATAATTGGTTTATAAAGTGTGTACCACAATTATACGCCACCCACATATGGACAAGTTTTGACTATTAATTGTTTTATTATTAAATTTTAATAATTTTTTTTATAAAAATATAGTTTTTTCTTTAACACACCCCGTATAAATACAAGTTTCAAACTTTTTGCAATATGCAAAAAAAAAATCAACAAACTTTCGTAAAATTTTCTAGCTATTTTAATCGATTTCTTAGAATGACTTAGCCGATTCAATTCTAGTAAAATAAAGTGCAAGTTTGAAGTGGCTAAGATTTACCGTTGATTTCTAGCAATCTGCTTTTTTTTTGCTGAAAGTGTCGCCCATTTTTTCCATATAAAAAAAATAAAACATACATTTGTATGGAAGAAAATGCCTGAGACCGTCAACAAAAAAATTGCCAAAAATCAACCGAATTTTCTAGCCACTTCAAACTTGCACTTTGTTGTACTAAAATTTAATGGGCTACAAAACTGTATACTCAAAATCTTTCTAAAAAACATATATAACAAACTCGAAATTTTTAGGGAACCTTGTTGAAATTTTTTAAATATTGCGCACAGTTCGAAACTTGCATTTATACGGAATTTCTCAAATACTAGACTATATATATTATTTTAATTTAACTAAAATTAAACAATAAACTAATTAATAGTCAAAATTTGTCAATGGGTGGCGTATAATTGTGATATTCACTATAAATCTTTTGAAACTGATTATAGTCTGCACTCTTTTGTGAAGCTAGGCATTTACTGTTATACGTAGTATTTTAGCGTTATTTTTATAATATTACCCGTTTCAGTTTATTGCGATACTTTATATAGTATTGCCTTCACTACTTAATTACTGTTTTTTCTCTCTCTTTCTGATGGCATGCACATTTCATGTAGGAACAATTTAATCTTTGAGTTAACTCATGTACAGACTGGCTGTATCGAGTACTCACTTTATAATAATAAAAAAAATTAATTGGTAAGAATCCTCAACTGAATCCTCCAGGAAGGTGCCGACTGGTTAGTACGGTACTTTGTTCAGTTTAAAAACCATATGCTGGAATAAGGCGTTTAACGTGTTTCATCCAGCCCAGTCGCTAAAGGAGCCCAAGATATTGTTATAGCCTTACCCAAGTAATGCGTATTTCTGCCCAAGTGGATTAACCCTTTTCTCCGTTACCATGAAAAAATGAAGCCCAATATAGAAGGCCAACACTCTTAAAATGTCGGAAAGGCGTTTGCAGATATACTCCGGGGGCAATACGATGCAAGGTCCATCCACCAGATACAGTGGAAATAATGTCAATGAGAGGTCAATGCTTATGTTGAAGCCGAGCAAAACCAAACTACCACAAGCACACACGGTTGTGGAGGTTCAACAATATGGTCTTCTCCGGGATACTAGTTACTGGAATGGATGGAGATGGCCTAAGTATGCAGATTTTAGCTCGACAGCTGGTGCGCAGACCCTTATGACCACTGCATTAACGAGTTGTGGCCAGGCCGGAGCGCGGTGATCTATAGGCATAAGAGAGTAGCGGCAAAAATTCTGAAAAGGTACATACTAACGCCAGATTTACTTTTTGTAATAAGACGCTAAGCAGTGACGTCGCACAGTGGCGCCTCTGCCGTTAAAGCATGGCAAAAATCAAAAAAATCATGAAAGCGTTCGCTAAATATAATACATGTTTCTAAAGAGAATTTTCCAGGGATCAAGAATATACAACTGTTTTTTCATAGAAAATTATAGTTTACCAGGTAGAGCCGCTCAAAGTTGACCAATTTTCAACGTTGGGAAAAATTTGAAATTTTTCTTCTTTTTCGTTGTATTTAAAATGGTTTTGTGAGTAAATAAGGCGGCCGGTTGTCGTTTTCTTGTATAGCAATTAAAGATAATTTAATTTAGGATTGAAACAAAAAAAAATTTTTTTTTTGTTAAAAGTTGGCGGACATACCTGTTTTTCGAAATGCCTTTTTTTAGGCCCTTTTTAAAACTTTGATGGAAAAAAAAAATGTTAAAATATGTGCTCCGTCAAATTAACAGTAGTTATTTGTGAAGTATTCAGTTACCTAAATTCATAAAGTCTACCTGCGTCCAGCTGCAACTTCACTTTTTACAT
>JAPVRG010224672.1:0-13506 GCA_029783565.1 Rhagoletis cerasi | reverse complement strand
GTGTCATTTGAACAATCTGATGTATTTAAGAGTCCGAACACATTGGAATCGACGAGCTACGGACCACAGCTACGAAGTTGTTATCTTCATTATCTAAACGCTTTGTCGTTGGCGACATGAATTTTTTGAACGCGGCAGCGACATCATGAATTTGTATGAATTTGACATAAAAGAAGAGGAAGAACGTTATCTGTCGCTCAAAAAATAGAAATAGATCTAATCTGGCCACAACCACGGCTGTGGTGTAGCTCTGTCGCTTTCAAAATAATTATCTACATAAGAGTACGTGTTAAAATAATTTGACAGCTGTGGTCCGTAGCCCGTCGTTTCCATTGTGTTTCAAGCTTAAGTCGTCTGGATGCGTTTCAACATTTGGAGCTTTCAAAAGTTCACGACTTCTTTATGTAAATTTTTTGTTGTTGTTGTCTTTTGTTTAAAGATAGGCTTGAAAGCAATAGATCAGAGGAACTCATTGCTCTCTGGAAGACGTCGACCATGTTATCAGTTCTACTATTTTGTCTCAGGTTTTTAATATTTATTGCGAGATTCTGAAGCACTTTCGCCAAGATAGCCTACGGGTACTACAGAGGCTGCGATGACTTGAGCACCGTGTATTTAAATTTTATGTGGAGTCGGTGACATCGGTTACCATGGGTACTTTTCCATATACAACAAATATGTATTTTCGGAGTACTGCTTAAACTTTAGGGCGCTAATCTAATATTCACAAGAAATGGCGATCAAAATTATGTAAAAACTATACAGTAAGTGGGCGTCAAACCTCAGTATTAAAGAAAATAACGTAACACCCTATTATTTAATGCTCTTATGTTGATATATTGCCTTTTAGTAATTGAATTATCGAGCAAGAATGCAAAATATTCTTTTAAAACAAAAGCAACATCACGTACAAGTAGCGAAGTATAGTGCTCATTCGAAAGAGCGCTAGCCAATTTTCGTTTCAACCGAGGTCCAGCGTCACTATAAGTTAAATGGGGTCACCCTACTTTATTGGGCGTCGGCTTTTTTGTGTTATTATTGTCAACAATTATGACTATATTTCCAGGTAACCACTGTGAGTGCCTTACTTTCAGTCGATCCCATTGTCGGTTGCATTTTGGTAAATTTCGTGCTATAAAAGTGACAAAGTGTGAGCTCCCTGATAAGCAAAAATTTTTCAGGTAAAAGTGTCACCGTTTTTGATATTTTGAAATTTTTTTGAATTTAAAAAATCAGACCTTTTCATGTATTTTCACTTCAATTAAAAAAAAAAATTTTTAAAAAATTAATTTTTTTTTACATGCAGTTAAAGAAAATACGTAAAAAGGGCCAATTTTTTTAAATTAAAAAAAAAGTTCAATGTGCAGGGAGCTCACCCCACCACCTACATTCTCCATAAGTTTGGAAGGTTACTTCTGGGACACCCTGTATAATGTCATTAAATACATTTTTTACATTGCATTGTTCCAACAACTTTTATTCCTTTTCTCATGCTCTCCCTTTCTAAATATTTTATGACTGCACACCGGTATGCTCTCTCTCAATCAGTCTTGTCCTTATTTGGCACTACAACCGTTTGGTGTTTGCTCCGAGACCAAAAACTTCGCCAATTGCTTCTCTCATTTGCTAACGTTCGCCGGTTGTTCATCCCGATCGCGTACAGGTTTCCCTGCACTTCGCTCTTCATATCTTTTCATCGATGCGTTTCCGATGAGTACCCGTCGCACATGCGAACATTGCCTGGGATCTTGCGTATAACAGTTCTTTTGAAAGTTCCCAAAGCCTTCTCATCTTTGCTCGTCAAGTCTCATGTTTCTGCGTTATAGAAATGGCTGGATTGTAGAGTTTGATTTTTGTTCCGAGCTCAAGCAGCAGCATCGTGCCTTTGCTATATGTGATACCGCTGTGATTCAGATCGAAAGCTCATATTTCCAATTTTGATTGAGATACAAGTTGTGCCCAACGTGACTCTTTGCAGTCGTTTTGGTTTTTTGGGGATCTGAAATTAATTTTTAGTGTCAAAGTCTGGTAAATGAAAGCTCTGATATCACACTGGTCAAATTCTGCTTATTTATCCTGGTTTAAATTGGCCAAAGAAATGGGAGTGTGACACTCACAAATCCGAAAATGATGAGATTAGGTGAATTTAGGTCAGGATGATTAAAAGATTGGGTTGGGTTGGGTTCAGGTAGGTTAGGTTAAAGAACTACCCGTAAGAAGAAACGCGCATAAAGGAGTCAATCCTGGCAAAGAGTTTCTGTATAGTTTAGATAATGAAATGGCGAAAGAAGGAAACATTGAAGACGCATGAATTGTGATGTACAGAGTTCTAGAATAGAAAATCATTGACGAGGAACTTCTGAAAGCAAGTACTGTAGAGAGCTTTACCACAAAAAAGTTGTTACTACGTTCAGTACTTTT
This sequence comes from Rhagoletis cerasi, assembly GCA_029783565.1. Taxonomy (NCBI): domain Eukaryota; kingdom Metazoa; phylum Arthropoda; class Insecta; order Diptera; family Tephritidae; genus Rhagoletis; species Rhagoletis cerasi. The sequence continues at coordinate 11,085 of JAPVRG010224672.1, read as the reverse complement.
GGAAAAATTTCAATCGTGAGTTTTAATTTCGACCGAATTTAAGGTCATAGAAGAACAAAGCCCAGTTCATTTCGGAGAGCACGAGGTAACCCATCTGAGCTAAGCGAAGTTCGACTTTGGGAATTCGTGCTTTTTAGTGTAGAGAAAGAGCTTAAATTTGCTAGGCTTACAGTTAGTTCGCATTTAGAGGCTCTACCTAGGCTCACTTTGCTTAAGAAAAAAGTTAAAATTCCGAAATTTATGAAAATATTAAACAAAGTGGCTGTTTAGATTCTGCACATGTAGCATACACTTAGGCACACTGACCTTTGTGATTCCGCGTTGGTAAGATATGCCCGGGATCTCTCCCAAAATCTGTGCTTTGCAAAAAAGTCTCTACGGAGCCCTGATATACACTAACCTTAGATCTTCTATGTCATCGAAGAACTGCCTGCCTAACACTTTGCTGTATATTTTTCTCCTCTCCCTTGCCTTAGAAGTCATGAAATATTACGCAGAGTTTTTGCATGTGCCCATATGTGTATCAGGAAATGCACTAAAATTGCAGAGCTTATAAGTCTTATGCTGCGCTGTGGACAGATTTGTCAGTGTTTAACGTGGGTACTTGCCTGTGAAGTCCTAACCCCATGGCGCTCAAGAGCACAACGGATCAAATTAATGCGTTGATCACCGCCTCGTTATGCAACCATTTTGTCGGTACCAATTGACAGTGTGGGTATACACAATTCACCACCTTGGTCGGGCTCGAAGCCTATCTAAAGTCTCTGCTGTGCTATCGGCCCGGCGCCCGGTTGCAATGCAACACCCCATCGAACCGCTTTAGTTCTACCCGCATTTTGGTATTAAACCACAGTCACCACGATACTCCCCGAAGAGCCGTACCCTAAAGGAACAGGCCAGTGTAAATATAGAATACTCTAAGGGCCCCTGTTCCCCCGTGGTACCAGAATTAAGTCTCTGATCAGACCTTGAAGCCGAAACTTCTGCCAGCTGAGCTCACCACCACTCCGGACTGGTAACCGATAACTAGGGTACCTCTGGGTTGTCACGCTTATGACAGTTTTTTTTTTTTTTTTTTTTTTTTACCAAAGCGAAAGCATATCGGCACGAATATGCGGAAATTGTGCTAAAAGAAAAGGCAATTGTGGGAGTTTGCTGCAAAATGCTGGCGGGATCTAAATTTCTACATATAAAACACACTTTGGCGAACACTTCCGCGCTTGTACATTTATGCAACTTCATGCCCAAATACAACATTTTTTCTACGAAACATATAGGTTATGTTGAATACAAACCACATAATTACAACACTCAAGAATAACGACAAGGATAAAATAAATATAAAATCGGAAATAATTTTTTTAAACCACTTACATTGGGGTTCAATATCCATTATATATTCTCTTTATAATTTTGTTTGCACACTTTGCTGTTAAGGTAATTGTAACACTCTTTTAATAGCGATTTAATTACACGTGTTTAAACTTCCTACTTTGAAAGCTTGACGAACCGGTAGTGTTGCCACCAATTTTTTTTTCATTATATTCTCTTGATAGATTCGAGTGTTGCCATTGAGAAAATATATACGCTTTTTTATTTTTTGCTTTTCTGCCAAAAAAAATTGACTTGGGACCATAGTGCAACCATGGAGATTTTTGACAATTTTCTGAGGGATTTTATAGCGTCTTGCTTATAGCTCAGCTCGAAAAATGCTGCAATTGCTTGGAAAACGAGAGCATAGGAAGAGCTCCATATTGCTTAGAATATATGTAGGTATAACACCACCAATCGTACAATTGAGCTTTGACTCATCTGAGTATAGAGTATATAACTAGCCGCTTTCTGTATAATCTTGTTGCCACTATTCCACTAAGAGTAGGAGAGTCGCGATCAATGTAGGTCTGATAAGTGGGCTCGGTAAAAATCGTTCGCTGACCAACCATACTACTACCGTAATAGACGATCGGTCTTGCTACCGCTGCACAGTGGGAAATTTTGTATCACCCCCACACAAAATTAATTAATAACTGGAGTAAAAATTAAAATACCTCAAAAAAATTTTGGGAATAAGTTAGTAGGAGACCAAGAGTGGATGGTATAAAAATGGGCCTACTTATGATTACATATTTATATCTCGGTAATTTATACCAAACTTTGTATAGTTGTAAACTTTGGTCCAGCATAGAAAAGGGTTAACAATTTTTGAGATAGCACAATAAGCACACCCACTTCCCATATAACGGTAATTTTCATAAATACGAAATCTGCGATAAATCAGTAGCTACTAAAGCTAATTTACTCAACATCCTTAGCAAGAAATACGATTAAAATAAATTTTTGCAGAATGGACGTGGCACCGCCTACTTACGATTACATATGTGTGTCTCGGTAACCGCCTTATCAATTTCTACCAAAATCGGTATAGTTATTACTACGACTATTATTAGTACTTGACACAAAAAAACAAAATGTTGAAAATTTTTGAAATCGGGCTAAGACTACGCCCACTTTTCATATAACGGTAAATTTCAGAAATACGATAACTTTGGTATTTCGAAATTTAAGGTTGCTAATTTACTCGAAGTTGATTTTCACCACAATCTCTTAAGAATATATAAGATTACTAGCTGCAATACCCGGCGTTGCCCGGGGACATTTCAAAAACGATAAAACAACTATTTAACAATTTTAATTCTTTTAAACTTTTTTTTTGGTATTCTTTTGTTGTCAAATAGGCAATTCAAATTTTAAGATTTTGTGGGCTATATTCTTCACACATAGGGATTATTTTGTACCGGTAACTTATCAAAAGTAATTTTTTCTGAATGCAAGGTACCCTAAGACCCAGATAACGTATATGAGTAATTAAGGCTTGAAAGCGCAAGAAACAAACAAACTCGCTGTTGCATTTATATTAGTTAAAATAGTCTATAAAATGCATGAAATTATGTATTTGCCATATACAAATTTTAACTAAGATGCGGCTTATGGATCCTAAGTTATAGCTGGTTATAAATTTCATATCACCATACTAATCTTCTCACCAGTACCCTAGGTATGGGAGGTGCCACGTCCCCTTCTATCTCCATACCCAGTTCTAGTACTCTAGCACAATACTTCTAGAGTTTACAGTATAAAAGTTCAGTTTTCATGGAGGTGCCACGCCCCCTTTTCCAATAACGCCCATTTTTTTACATGGGTATGCATTTGTCTTCATATCGAGCCCTAACCGCCAAACTAAAGTAAGCGACATTTTTTTTTAAATTTTATTTTTCATGCAGAAATGCTCCCAGATCATCTAGATGCATTTCTGCTTCAAAAAGAAAATTTTGAAAAAAAGGCGCTAACGTTGTTTTGTCGGTAACGGCTCGATATATCTCCGTACCAAGTTCGAGTGCTCTAACAAAAATTCTTCCAGAGGTATGCAGTTGAAAATTTAGTTTGTATGGCAGATGCTACGTCCCCTTCCCCGATAACGCCCACTCTTGTGCATGAGTATGTAATTATTTTCATGTATCTCCATACCAAATTCCAGTACTCTAGCACAAATACTTCCAGAGATATGCTTTATGAAAAATTCCGTTTGTATGGGAGGTGCCATGCCCCTATGTCTAATCGAGATAAATGCTATCCTATTTTTTAAGTTGGGCAAAATAACAACAGTATGCAAAATTTTGTGATTATCGGTGGAGTAGTTAAAGCGTCCCTCCCCTTTGTGTGACAACATCAAGGCGCACGCCACAAATCGGAGGAGAAGCCAAACACTAACATATGTATGTGTAAGCGCCAATCTATTATATTATTATTATTATTATTATTATTATTATTATTATTATTATTATTATTATTATTATTATTATTATTATTATTATTAGTTAAAGCGTGAAAGCGTAACAAATAAATAAAGTCACTTTCGCATTTATAATATTAGTAAGGATTATGGATTTTTGGAAAATGAGCGTGGCATCGCCTTCTTATGTCTACACAAGCTTATCTCGGTAACCGCTTTATCGATTTGAATTAATTCCGCTCATTTACCACTGTGCGCTGTGTAGATCCAGTGTATTATTCTGGCTCCATCCCCCATTTCTTTTTCGTTAAGATTAGTGAGTTCCCTGTCACAGATATTTTGCAGACATCAAGTAATTTGTGATTTCTGTTGAAGAGACCGACTGGCAATAAAAATCTCTGCAGTTTCAATATCGAATTCCAATGGTCCAGTCGTCTTTATATCAAATGTTCACTATCTAGAAGTTCTAAGTCCTTACCCAGAAATCGCTAATTAGTATATCCTCAAATGTGTAGGATTATTGTACTCTAAAATATAATCCCTTTTACTTTCACCAATGAGTGGGGCATTTCAGGCGACCACCACGCTTCGCAGACTTTAAAATTTCGAGGGAAAACCATCCTAAAAACACTAAAACATTACCGATACACTGTCATCAGTTTTCTCCTATCCTTAAATCTTCATATACTCGTATATGCACACATACATATGTAAAGTTAAAGTAGCATAAATTTAATTAAATGATCCCTTGTCCTCAGCCACTCTCGACTACAAGCCGACCACATTTGGTACAGCCGACAGCACGCGTGCCGGTGTTGATGGCTACACCAAGTCCTCTCCGTACAGTTATGACTCCATGCTCGGCAAGTCCGGCACTCCCGACACATTCGGCGGCAATGCTACTACCAGTAACAACAGCAACACAACACCTGCCACTAACACTTCCAGTTCCTTATACAGCAAGCCCGCTTATGACCGACCACCCGCCGTTAGCAGCGATCCAAACAATGACTACAACTCCAGCTATAACAACAAGTATGGTATCAACGATCCCGATGACGAGAATATCAAAGACAATTTGGGAGAAGGCGAGAAAAGGCGCATTAACAATGACATCGTCAGTGGCAGCAACAGCAATGGAGCAATCACCAGCGGTGACCCAACCAAGTCCGACTATGATTACACCAAAGACTACAGCAAAGGCTACGACAAAGATTACACCAAAGACTACAGTAAAGAGTACACCGCTGGCGACGTCAACACCGGTGCCACTGGGGCAGACTTATCGGGCAGCGCCACCGACCCAAACATGGCCGCTCCCATCACTAGCAGCAACAATGACTACAATACCGATTACAGCGGCTACGAGGGATACGGCCAGCAACAGTATGATGCCAGCGCATATGACGTATCCGCCTATGATCAGTCTGCCTACGACGGTGGTCAGCAGCAGTATGGCACAGCAGGACAATATGACACTAGCGGACAGAGCGGCTACGACACAAGCGGAGGACAAGGCGGCTATGGTGACTACTCAGCTACAGACTACGACCAGTCCGCCTACCAGTACGACAGTACACCCGCAGTGGCTGCCAGTGGAGAAAGCGCAGCAGCGACAGCGGCCAGCGAAAATATCAAATCACCACCGGCAACCGCTGGGAGCAGTGGCAGTGGAGGTGTCAGCACAACGCCAACAGCACAAACACCGTCAACAACCAGTGGCGGCGCATCAGCCGGCCCAGCAGTCGCGCCATCTGCCAGTGGAGTCCCCACGAACGTTGCAGGCCGCGCAGCAACGGAGAGCCGCAATCAACCTCGAGCGGGCGGTAGCGCTGTGGGGCCAGGAGGTACCAGTAGCAGCGGATCAGTCGGCGGAGGAAAATCCAATCTGCCACAACAGTCTGCCACGCCCGCCACCAAAAAGTAGTTGCGCTGAGTGGCTGAACGATGGTGTAAGCTCCCCCAGTGAGCTCTGCGATCCATTTGAATTGGAGTTTAGCATAAGTAGTCCAAGTTTAATGCGTTCATTCGGTTCGGGGTCTTCCTGTACTGAGGTGGGAAACAATGGTGATTTTGATTCGATTTCTGAAATGAGCATATCACCGGCGCAAACTGCAATCAGACGAATAACAGTGGTGGGGGCTGAGGCAGAAGAACGGGCCGTTAATGCAAGTGGTGGAGATGGAATGGTAGAGCCACGGAAAGCGGAAAGAGGGCGTACAATATAACGAATGTAACAGTAACCTAGACCTTAAAATTTAATTTGTGTGTTTAAGAGTAAGCAATTTGTAAAAAGATTAGCTATTAAAAAATGTATAATCTTAAAGTTAAAAAGCATGCAATTGGAACAAGTTTTAATTTGAAAACGAATTATTATAAAATTATTATAAATTAAAAACATTTAATATTAGATTGTGTAAAATTAACTTGGTTTAATTCAATAAAATAAAATAATATGTGTTTATCTTGAAAAACTCATTCCTCTAAATTGAGTTAATGTTGATTTTTGACAAAACGGCCTTTGCTAGATAGTTTTCTCATAATTCTGGAGGGAAATGAAGAAAGGTAAGTAAGGCGAACAAAAACTGTATTTGTTAAGACTGTATAATGCAATTAAGAGTTGGAAGTGTCTCTTATTTTAACTCCCTCATAAATATTTAACATTTTTGCGGTCGAGCGATATGCGGGGTCTGAACGAGGGAAAAATTCGATCATGGAGCCGCTATACCCGAATGGGGGGCCACTTTCGAATCTCCATCTGCAAGATTTTTGGGTTCTAAAAGTTGGTGGACATCACCGCCAACGAACCCAAGAGGCCAAAATTCTCCAACAATACCGCCCTGGAAAACCCTCAAAGGGCTTCTAGAGCAATCAGCGAGGTCGCTTAAGAACACCTCGTCCTGACAAACCTAGACAGAAGACACTTAGGTGGAAATCCGACGGCGGACAACAGGAGGTCCGTCCTTTTTGTCTTTTGATCGACGACGCTCCACAAGGAGGCCATATCTTGGTTGGAGGAGATCTGGCCCGATGCTGATCTCGTGGCTACACAAAGGGATGATATCCCCCACAGACCATGGGTCAGGCCGGAGGAACCCTTAATGCCAGATGGTATCCCAGAGGTGATCCGTCTCTACAACAAATCACTGAAGATCTTGGATTGGAGGGTAGTAAAAGTCAGCGAAGTGAGAAAGCGGCAGCGATACGTCACGTTGTGGTAAAGAAAGAATCGCTGCCGTAACTTCGTGAATGTGGTAGATTAATTAGCTATGGCTTTTATTTTATCACACTCAAAACCAGAAGGGGAATGAGAGGAGCACGGTCGGCATCTAGCTAAAATGACATCACAATGCGCACTTCGGGCGTAAGTGAGTTAGATACTGATCTTCGTAAAAATTTTGCCAAGTTGAACATGTTGAGTTTAGTAATATAGTAATGGAGAGAAAATGGGACGTAAGACCTAAATTGCTAAAAAAAAATACGTCGTGCCCGTCTGGTGGAATAAAACAGAAGTGAAGTCCAAGCAGGCCAAGCTCAGAAAACTCCGACCGATTACCTGAGTGGGCATGGAATGAGAACAACATCCACCGCGGCTATCGATAAGCTTCTATATCTGCCTTCTATGCCAACCGTGATCAAGAAAGAGACCCTACTGCTTAGTGCAAGACTCATCTCAGAGTTAAGAAGTTAGCGCACAAAACCGTTTACAGGGTTATAGAGAAAGAGAAGGACTTCACATAAGCTGCGTAGGCCTATGTATATCTCCCAAGTATAGCCACCTGTGACAATGAACGACAAAAACCCGGAAAGATAGATGCAGATTGTCACATAAGGTATACTGACTGGTGACAAGACTGACCATAGTGTTGGAGGATGGGTCTATGGTGTACAACCCAGAAGTGCCCATTTCCCTAGCATGGAAAGTCTTTCAAGCCGGGGTGAATGCTATTGAACTATGTCTGAGACAGTACATAGGAAGAGGAACCCATCTACATAAACTATGGCTACGGTGACCATCCGTTCTTTTTTTGGCACAACTAATTTATTTAATATAATTAAGTGTTGAATTTCTAAATAAGTTATGCAAAATAAATAAACAAAGCTTAATCTAAATTGTAAAATTCTTAATCAGAATTTCTAGAAAAAAATCTTGGTGTGCAGATTTGGAGCCTATTATATTTTAATATAATAAAGTGCAAATTCGAACTCGCTAAACCCCCGTTGATTTATAACAAAAATGCTAACATACCTTGTATTGCAGAAAATGAACAACACCGTCAGCAAAAAATGTATGAAAAATCAGCGTGGGCTTTTAGCGACTTCGAATTTGCAATTCATTATATTAAAATTTAGTGGTCTACAAATCTGCATACTAAAATTTTTTCTAGAAATTATATGTATTTTTATTCCTGCACAAAGTTTGCAATTTAGATTTATATGGTTTTTATAAAAAAATTAACAAAACAAATTTCAGAATAAAAAAATTTTACGGATATTGTAAAAAGATCACTGTATGATTTTGAGTGATACGTACTGTACATATTTTTTCAACTGCTCTAGAATTATCAACTTTTAAAAGCCTTACTTCTTAAAACATGGAAATTTTTTGTGCTCAATAAAAATCAGCTTTATTACAAAAATTTTTTTTACCAAAGTTTATTTAAAGTTTTGTGTTGTGAAATAATTTTTTAAGTTAAATAGAATATTTTTCTTCAAAATTTGGAATGAGTTTTATTGTGTTTTTTAAATTTCAAATATATGGTCACCGTAACTATGGCAGCAGGGCGGCAATCCGGCGCATTAAAAGCACACAAGGTAACTTCAAAGCCGGTACGGAATTGCCTTCAGCTCCTTAAACTCAATGCATCCAGGAGCTGGGAAAATGCGGAAGGCAATAGACTGGCTAAATCCTTCAGCCAGGAAATATCAACAAGGAGAGTTAAAGTACTCCTTCACCTCACAAGGCAGTGCGTGAAGTATGCTCGGATAATTTCCGCCTAACCGACATCACTTTAAGAATACCCCGTATGTATGTGTTCATGTACTGAATTCGCGAGAAAATAAACGACCAAATTTAATCGTTACACACAGTAAACTCAGTGTTTCACATTCATGCTAATTTGAGTTATCACACCCCATACCTTTCAAGTCAATAAACAATTAAAAGGACAAAGGATCAAAAGTCGCTTACATAACTGCAGAAGATTTATTGCAATAATAGTCTTATGTTGACAGCAATTTAATTAAGAGTGGTGAAAATTAAGTCACTTCGATTAACTATTATGGTCAATTGAAGTGGCATGCAACATGCGTAGGAGTGAACAATGGAAAGTACATACTTCAAATTTGTAGTGGTGCTAATAGACGCAGGGACATTTGTATATACATATGTATGTATGTGTTGTGACCTTTCCCTGTAGGAAAATCCACTTGTACAAAACTGAGGAATTTATAAACATGACTAGGAACATTATTTTATTTTTGGCAAAATCTTTATATATATTTTTTCAATTAAACACTTAAATTCGAATCAATTCAACACATCAATCAAATATTGAATTTCCTTATTATCTAAATATGTACTTGAATTTTTTGTTTGTTTTTGATACTGTAATATTTTTAAGGTGCTACCTTTATTAGCAGGATTACTCCCAAATGCAAAGGGGTTCAAAATTATGGCACCAGACCCGACAGTTTTTCGATTTGTTAAGGTTTTTTCTCCTGGGTATCTATAACTACATATAATTCAGTTTGTGTGAAACGGCTGTAGAATTTTTTTTTTTAGTTATATGACGTTTCCTTTTTGTTGATTGTTTTTTTTTTTTATTACATATATTCAAGAAGAGATACTGAGCTGAATGACTCCGGTAATATTGTATGTTTTGATCAATACATGTATTTTTTTATTTTATTGTTTTTACTACTACTACAAACTGGGACTAGAGTTTGCATCACAGTTATACGCCACCTAGATTTGACTATTATTTTGTTATTATTTAATTTAAGTTATTTTGTTTAATACTTTGTGCAATATCCTAAACAAAATATGTCGAGCTTTTTAAGTAGATTGCTTAGAGAGATTTTGAGTATGCAGCCCATTCAATTTTAGTTTAATAAATGCAAGTTTCAGGTAGCTAGGACTTGTCGTTAATTTGTGGCATTTTCTTTGAAGTGAAACTTTTAAAACTGAAATATGGGGTTTTGAAGATGAGGTAGTGTTTAATTTTCATGGATTATTGAGCTAAATTGTAGAAATTGCTGATTTTTTCGTTTACTTCAAAGCCTAATATCTCAAGAAATATCGATAATAGCGATTTGGTGTTATCGAACTTTTTTGTAGGAAATTGAATTTACTACAAATTTGTCATTTAAATTTTTTCTGTAGTTGTTGTTGTTTACGAGATAGGGGCCAAAAAACGAGAATTTCATAAAAAAAAATAAAAAAATTAGGTTTAGTGATCCGTACTAACGCGCTGGAGGGAGTTAGGGTTACGGCGCAATGGACACTTTTGTAGAGCATTCAATTGCCTCTGACCTGTAGAGTTTTAAAGAAAAAATATCAAAGTTTACCTGTATTTTATATGGGAAATCGATTGAATGAAATAGCTTCAAATAAGTTTTTCTGCTCAGCAGCTTGCCATGCGATAGATAGTCAAATTAAAGTAATTTTGTTTGTTGCTATTGAGATGCCATCACCCGCAAGATGGCGCAATCTTTTATTCTATGATCTTTACTAAATACTAGTGCTGGGTAACGACGCAATTTTCAATACTTTGATACATTGCGCTAACACAATGTTTGTTTACATTGCGTGGGATTGGTACAATGAAAATTTCTTTATTGTTAAGTTCTCAAATAAAAGCAAAATACAATACTGCAAAATAATAATAATAATTATGTTTATGCAAATTTTTGTATTATACATTTTTTTAAGATTCTCACTTATTCTTCATTTTTCCGAATTTTTAAGAAGTTTCCAGAGACCCAGAATAATAATTATTTCATGGTGGAGTTTTAAAAAAGTCATCCAAATTGTCGGAAGAATTATAAAAGTCTTTTGATAATAATTATGTGTGAGATAAATTTTTTAAGTCATCGATAACTATTATTTTGAGACTTATATTATAAAAGTCTTTTCATAATAATTAATATTGAGATAAATATTTTTAAGTCTTCAAAGACTTTTATTTTCATACTTATATCAAAGAACGTTAATCTATAAGAATGGACAACATGTTATAATTGTAGCGAGTGTGAGTAACAGGAGCGTGCCTTCTCTTTTCATCCAATCAAAA
>JAPVRG010224649.1:0-11399 GCA_029783565.1 Rhagoletis cerasi | reverse complement strand
CTTCAGCAGGAATCGAACCCGCATCATCGATGTTCAATGCCAGAAGCGCTAACCACTGAGCTATGTACACCCCGAAAGCTGTTGTTGCTAATCCATTCACTCAGTGGTTAGCGCTTCTGGCTTTGAACATCGATGATGCGGGTTCGATTCCTGCTGAAGTCTAGAAAAAGAAGTCTGATGAGGAGATGTGGTGATCTCCGAAATAGCAGCTATAACTTCTACCACTCAGACTGTGTTGCTTTTTCCATTTTTCCTAAAAACAAATCGGTGTACAAAGCTCAATAACCTTGTTAAAAACATAGTCTAAATCACTTTCTAAAAATTTGATGTAATCGTACTCTTGCTAAGTAATTATTGCAAACATAAACTTTGAGTAAATTATCTTTAGTAGTTACCGATTTATCACAGATTTTGTATCTCTGCAAATTACTGTTATATGGGAGGTGGGCGTGGTTATTGTCCGATTTCAAAAATTTTCAGCAAATTTCTATGTTGGACCAACGTCAACTCTTGTGTCAAGTTCGGTAGAAATCGGTACAGCGGTTACCGAGATATAAATGTTAACCCATAAGTGGGCGTGGCTGCGCCCCTTTTTCCAAAATTTATAATATTCTTATTATTCGTTAATATATCATTGTATATATCAATTTTAGGTCAATAAGCTTAAGTAGTTACTAAAATATCGCAGTTTTTGTATTTCTGAAAATTACCGTTATATAGGAGGTGGGCGTAGTTATTGTCCGATTTAAAAAAAATGTTCGACCATTTCCTAGGCTGGACCTAGATTACTACCTGCGCCAAGTTTGGTTGAAATTGGTAGAACGGTTACCAAGATATACATATAAATCCATAAGTGGGCGTGGCTACGCCCCTTTTTCCAAATTTTAAAGTTTTCTTGTTACTCGTTAATATATCATGGTATATGTCAATTTTGAGTCAATAAGCTTCAGTAGTTACTAAAATATCGCAGTTTTTGTATTTCTGAAAATTACCGTTATATGGGAGGTGGGCGTGGTTATCGTCCGATTTCGCCCATTTTCAATACCATTCGTCCTTATCCCAATGGAAGTACGAGTACCAAGTTTCGTTGAGATATTTCAATTTTTACTCGAGTTATCGTGCGGACGGACGGACGTACGGACCGACAGACATGACTGAATCGATTTCTCTTTTCATTCTGAGCATTTTGGTATATATATGTCTATATCGTTCTCGATTCCTTTAGGCTGTTACAAACAACCGTTATGTGAACAAAGTTATAATACCCTTGTGCACACAGTGCGCTCGGGTATAAAAATACTTCCGAATCTTTGCACTGAAACAAATATTGCTGCTAGTGAATCTGGTAGCATGATTTTGATAAGATGTCATAAACTTATTAAAAGTCAAATGGTGAGCAACAACAACGAATGTCAGCAAATGGAACTACCTTCTATTTTTGTGTCATGCTTGTACCTTTAAGTTTTCTGTCCTTAAATAAAAGTCCATATATGACAGAAAGTTAAATATCGTTCAAAGAAGTCACCTTAGGACTTTTATGTGTAGGAAAATATAGGAAAAGTCCTAAATTTTTATGCGTTTTAAAATATCTTCTGTAGAGTTTTAGGTTAGTGGTAAAGTCCAGCGCTGAAAGTAATGGATAAGACGAACCCGAGCTCCCAGTCGATGACGATGGAGTCGATGTCCCACCACCTGACTATGACGAGGTACGAATAGCAATTACGCGGCTGAAAACAGCAAAGCTTCTGGAGCTGACGGGATACCAGCTGAGCTATTCAAGTACGGCGGCAAGGAGTTGATCAGGTGCATGCATCACTTTTATGCAGAATATGGTCAGATGAACGCATATAGTTGCCGACTTCAAAGCCGCTTTCGGCAGCACGAAAAGGAGTTGCCTATACTGATGTCTGAATTGGGTGTCCTCGCGAAACTAATACGGCTGTGTAAAATGACGTTGAGCAATACCACCAGCTCCATCAGGATTGGGAAGGACCTCTCCGAGCCGTTTGAGGTTTCAGACAAGGCGATTCCCTCCCATGCAGAAGCATGGACAACGACAACATCCGATGAGGCGTTCCTTGGAGTATTCGAGAGAAAAATTATACGGAATATTTACGAGCCTTTACGCGTTAGCGAAGGCGAGTACCGCAGACGATGGAACGATGAGCTGCACGAGCTTTACAACGGCATGGAAATCGTGCAGCGAATTAAAGTACAGCGGCTCCTCTGGCTTGGCCATGCCGTTCGAATGGACACAGACGCTCCGGCCCTGAAAGTATTCGACTCGAAGCTCGCTGCTGGTAGCAGAGGAATAGGGAGGCCTCCTCTGCGTTTGAGGGGCCAGGTGGAGAAGGAAATAGCTTCAATTGGCATTTCCAATTAGCGTCAGTTGGCACAGAAGCGAAACACCTGGCGTGCTTTGTTGAACTCAGCAAAATCGCTCAAGCAGTTACAACGTCAAACAAGAATAAGAAAATTTTTATTGAACATAAAAAATGTCCATCTATTAAGAAGCAACGTTTTAAAAGCTAATAATTTTTGAGAAATTGAAAAAATATATACAGTGAGTCGCACTCAAAATCATTCAGTTATTTTTTACAATATTCGTAACATTTTTTCATTCTGAAATTTTTTTAGTACAGTTTTTTTTTAAAGGATAGCTCATTACCTAACAAAAACCATATAAATCGAAATTTAAAACTTTGTGCATAAATAAAAAATAAATAATAAGTTGCAATATAATAAAGTGAAAATTCGAAGTCACTAAAAGCCCCCGTTGATTTTTGATATTTTTTTTGCTGACGGTGTTGTTAATTTTCTTCCATAGAAATTTCGAAATTTTTTTTTATATAAAAATCAAGGGGATTTTAAACGACTTCGAATTTGCACTTCACTATATTGAAATTTAATGGCCGCTGTGGTGTAGTGGTAAGCAGTGCGCCACTACGCAAGCCTGGGTTCAAGCCCTGGTCAAAGCAACATCGCAAAAAAAATTAAAAAAAAGGGTTTTTCTTAACAGCGGTCGCCCCTCGGTAGGCAATGGCAAACCTCCGAGGGTACTTCTGCCATGAAAAAGCTTCTCATAAAAATACAACCGCCGTTCGGAGTCGGCATAAAACTGTAGGTCCCTCCCCTTTGTGTGACAACATCAAGGCGCACGCCACAAATCGGAGGAGAAGCTCGGCCAAACACTAACATATGAGTAAGCCCCAATCTATTATTATTATTATTATTATTATTATTATTATTATTATTATTATTATTATTATTATTATTATTATTATTATTATTATTATTATATTGAAATTTAATAGGCTACAAATCTGCATACTAAAACTTTTTCTGGAAATTCTTTTTCCCAAGAAGCTTTGTTTGTATGCATATTTGGCATAACTTGTTTAGAACTTCAACATTTAATTATATTAAATACAGAACATTTACAAAAAAACAGAACATTTTCATAATTTGCCATGGTAAAAGAAATACGCAGAACAGACGCCTCAAAAACAGGACAGTTCTGACAAAAATAGAATGGATGGTCACCGTATCTATAGGTTGAAAAAGGTGAAAAACCAACATTAGTAATGTTTTTTAATAAATAAAATTATTATTAAAATAACTTCAAAGGTAATTAGGTCAAATTAACCCATTCAACTTTTAAGGTATACCCGTTTTACAGTCTTTCTAATATTACTTTACTAAAAAATAAACAAATATATAGAAATTTTCCTACACATAAATTAGTTAAATTTTCTGTCATATATGGACTTTTATTTTAGGACGGAAATATACAAGTATAACTGTTTCGAAAGCGAAATTAATTAAATTTTCTGTCATATATGGACTTTTATTTTAGGACGGAAATATATAAGTTCAAGTATAACTGTTTCGAAAGCCAGAGAAAATATCTGTCATAAAAATACTTTTATTTCTGGTTCAAAAAATAAAAGTCATAAAACAACACATTAAGGGCCTTTTTCTCAAGTAACCTTTTATTTAAAGCTCACTTTTTATTTAAAGGTTGCTTTAAAATATATAGCTATGTCTAAAGTGAAGCATTTCTATTATCGGTTTTTGTTGTTGTTGTTGTAAACCAATTTAAAACCGATAATAAAATGCTTTACTTTAGGCACAATCATAAATTTTAAAGAAACCATTAAATATAAAGTGAGCTTTAAAGTTAGAGGTTACTTGAGAAAATGGCCCTAAGTTGAATTTAATTGTATAGGTTAAAAAATAATTTATTTCTTTTGACTTTATGGTAAAAAAGTAAGAAAATAACAATCTGAAGATAATTTTATGGAAAAGACTCTTAACAGTTACGGTCCCTGTTTTATACTTTGATGGCATTGTATTTAAAAAGTTAAAAAACCCCTCTTTTAGCTTGTGACGGTTGGGACAGTATTTTGAGACGGGGTGGGACGAGTCACTATTGAGGACACATAGTATTTAGTTCGTGAGTAAAATGCACACTACTGGTTCGGTATGAATATTTTTAATATTTCTAATAAAACGATCTTATTTAAACAATGAAAAGCTTATATATTTGTCGGTAAGGTTAAAGGAACATACATATATTGCTGTGACGGGTGGGACATCCAATAAGCATTTCTTTGAACGCTGACAACTTCTCTCTAGAAACGTATTTTTTTTTATTGCTTGCATTGCTTTAAAGCCCATGAATTGGACTTTCTTTCTGGATACAGATTTTTTGCATTGTCGCACTACGGCTGCGTTTAAAACAGCAAAAATAGTGAAAAATAAATCGTTAAAAATGTATCTGTAAAGAATTATCGTACTTGCTTTACTCTTGTCAAAGATTTGAACACAATCTATGTAATTTCTTTTTTTGGCCTGTGGTGTCGTCTTTGCTGGAATGACCCTTGTACTATTTTTGCATACTGATTGCTGCTGTTTGGTTTTTTGATGTGGCTACCACTGTAGCTTTTAGTACTCGCGCGCGCTTTCTTGGCTGCTAGTATTTGTTGTTGTCATTGCAGATGCAGATGGAAGTCTGCTTATTTCCAGTACATAAATTTTATCAATTCGGTGAACTGTACCGACTTGTGGTTACTACACTCTCCGGCCAGAGTTTTCTTTCTCTTGCAGCTATGCGGTTATTTTTCTCTGGTCAGCTGCTCGGTTCCGTTGTTGGCGTTTTAAACCATCCTTTAAGTTGTTTGCTATTTATTTGCAAGGCTATTCGTTGTGCAATAAAGATTAGGTTTTCTCGGAATTTTGGTACCCATGTAACGAAGTTTTAATATGGTAAGGCGGAATGGGAAGCAATCCTACTGTGACGCTAATTGAATGTTTTCTAAAAACCAAGGTATTTTATATTTTATCGCATCTTATAAAAATGGAACTGTTACCCGTAAGCGGATGCTTATATATTGTACGCATGTACATACATATCACTTGCTTAGAGTGAAAATTTGTCAAGTCCACTTTTCAAAAAATTACTGGAAAGTATTAAAAGTTCCGACGTAAATTTTTCAAGCACTTAATCTGCAAAAATTGTAATATAAGATTTTCCGTATTCTAAGCTTAAACAACTTCTTATGAATCCACATTCCGCATCGTTGATTTTTTGTACTTTTTGGGACTTATAAGTTTTCCGTGCCTTTTTTAGACTTGGAAAATTTGCGGATCACTGAATAGAAACGGTTGGAGATAAAGCAAAAAACAAATCGGTACTATTTTTCTATTGGAATAATAAAACTTATTATAATTTAAGATTTCCGCCAAATGGACTGAATTGAAATTAGTTTTAAAAAATATCTTTCCAAAAAATCACCTCAGATGATAGAAGAGTTTAAGCTTAAAAGGCAGAGCTGGACCCATATGATTACGATTACATTTCAGTGATGATTGCTGAAATTGTAATCCTTAAATTATTTACGATTATGGTTACTTTAATTGTTATTATGAATGTTACCATTACGATTATAATAATTGTAATTTCAAAAATTTAACGATTACGAGTTGTTGCACAATTTGGCTTGAATGGTAGGCCTCATCACTCGTATTCTTTTCGGACTGGGACACAATTTCGTCACATACATGAATATAAGAAAAAGGATAAAATATAAAAATAGTTTTTTAATGCATTTTCGTGAGCACTGCAACTTCCAGCATCAAGATCTGTAACCATTTCAATGAGTCGTGTAACCGAATTGTAAATAACTTTTTAACTGTAGATCGCTTACGTCGCACAGTGGGGTAATCGACCCTGAAAGTGGAGATCAATTCATACGTGTATTTAATTTAAAATATTTTGATGTATTTGTATAACTAACACTAAATGAAGTAAAATAAAGATAAACCCGAAAATAGTTTAGTGGGAAATTTTTTTGTTATGTAGGTTTTTATGGCGTTACCAAATAGTGAGAAAAGTTAAAATTTAGTTGTAAATCCCATAAATAATTTTTATTATTAATGATAATTTTTTAAAACCCTAATCATCATTACTATTTTCATCATCAACATAACCTACATCACCACTTTACGGAAGTAAATAGTACTTTCAAAAGGTTTCTTCAGAGAGGAGATTAATACATGCTTTTGTTAAGCCTAGAAAGTAATTTAGATTATATAACCTTTAATACAAATAACCATCATCTTCTCTTGCGTCATTGTCATCACTATCAACATCATCATCTTTATAAGGCTGCATAATTAACAACTGTTTTGCTTCTTTCGGCAAATCCTGCAATTTTTTTTTTTGGGTAGTTTTCTCATACTTGATACAACAGGTTTAGAACTAATCAAAAGTCTATTGAATATATCGAATATATACGTCTTTTTCTGTTGCAATTGCGAGAAAAATATTCTCTATAGCTCTCAAATCTTTGTTTCGCGCCTCTAAAGCTTCTTCTGACAATTGACCGATATTATCTCTGTCCCATGGATGAAAAATTTGTAGAGTGTTCGGGGCATTTTATATTTAACAAAATATTTCGCTGTATTTAAAGGGTAGTCGCGAAACTTTTCCACCTCGATTTGATGGCCACTAGAAACAGCTATAATAATTGTATGCATCATTTTAACTAAATTGAGGTCAACTTTTGTTATTATTGCTGACATCTCGGCATTTAAAAAAACGCCTTGCAGTATTGCCATCATTAGAGGTCAAGAATTAGTCCAATTTTCTCTTTAAACTCATTCTGAATGCGTGCTTTATTATTATTATTCATGCATAGAATTAGCAACACTATAAGCAATAACAAGGATTATAATTAACACTAAAAATATGCAATATGTACAATTCTTTACGGTTTCACATATACCCTTTAAATCATTGGACAAGTAAATTACGTCATTCTAAGCTATTATTATAAAATTTAATAAACCCAAATTTAATTTTATAAGTCTGAGCAGATATGTAAATAAATGCATACATACTTTCTTTGATACATGTAAGTACTAAAAGTTTCGCCTTTGAAACAAATTAGTAATGTATAATAGTAATGCCGTATGTAGGGTACAAAAAAACAATAATTGAGCAAACAACGAACGTGGACAATAACTATATTACTCTCTTGTATGTTTTGTACTAGTTATATTTCGTTTTGTTCCTCATCGAGAATTTCATGTATATTTGACCAACCAGGTTATATTATATAAATCTTTTTAACTATATGTCTACGTATATAGCCAAAAACCTCTTATTTTTACGCTTACGATAAAAAATAAAATACTTAGAACCATAGCGAAAGAAAACTAAGATCACTTTGTAAAGCCTAAATACCTGAACAAGATGGTTCCATTGCCGTTTTTGATTTATCTTTAAAGGAAACTTAGAAATAGCTTGGAAATACGAGATATTAAATCACGTTTATCACTGTGCGCACACAAAAAGGAAAAAGCGATGACTTTGAGAGCATATTGAAAAAAAAGGTAAATGTTTGGGCAAATATTAATTTACATAATGATGTAGAATTTCATCTACTTTCATTTGGTAAAACTTGTTTGGACTTTGAAATTTATTTTTTGAATTAATCTCCAATATCGATATCTATTACCCCACTATGCGTCGATTGGATAATTTTTCATGAGCTATTGACGAGTAACTGCGAAAAACACGCTTTTCGTAAAAATCTGGAAAACGCTTCTCTGAAAAAAGGGTATTGTTTTCGTGTTCAGCGATCCCAAATTAGCATAGAAATTGCTTTTTTAAAGAGTTTAATTTTTCGTGTAAACTAGTGTTATCAGCGACGCAAGTACCGAGGCGCGATTGCGCTAAATGTTTGCCTGATGACTTTCAACTTGGAAAATGTAGGCCCGACGCAGCGGTTGTTTCACGCGCTCTTAAAAGATTGTACCCGAGCGATTCGAAGGCCCGTAAATTCTCCGCAGAATCTTTCTCTAGAACACTCCAAGAACTTCCTCATCGGAACTTGTAATTTCCCATGTTTCTGTAACTTGTACTTTATTCTCCGGCATCAGACTAAAGACACCAGCCGATAAAGAGTCGCCGTGTCAGAAACCTCGTTTCCCTCAATCCCGACGCGGCTGATTGTTTCTATCCAAGGAATTTTATACAGTCGTATTAGTTTTGCCAGCTCCTTCAGCAACAAAATAGCTATTCTTACCTAGTCATATTGGGATGGTGGTACATCGGCCCCGTTCTACTAACTGGTTTTGGTGCCATTTGGCCATTTGAGTATTGAAGTGTTCCCTTCATAACTTTAGCACGACCTCGACATCAGTCACTAAGTCGCCCCTCAGGGGGATTCGGGAGTTGCGGGGGTCGATCAATTCCCGCGGCTCACTGAATCACGGGTGTGACAACCCCGAAGTACCCTAGTCAACGGTCGCCAGTCCGGAGTGGTGTTTGCTCAACTGGCAGAAGTTTCGGCTTCACAGTCTGACCAGTCTGAGAGTGCTCAATCTGGTACCACGGAGGTTTTAGGTCGGCCTCGAACCCGACCAAGGTGGTAAATTGTGTACACCCACATGCCCAATTGGTAGCGAAGTGCTTGCATTTTGGGAAATCAAGGTGCTTGCATTAGCGGCGCTGATCAACGCATGGTTTTAATCCGCTGTGCTTTTGAGCGCCGTGGGGTTAAGCCTTTCATAGGCAGGTACTCACGTTAAAAACCTTGACTTCATGTCACTAAGTCGCCATGTTTGTTTTAACAAGGAATAGTTATGGCGCTTAAACATTCCACAAGGCTCCTAACGTTCTTACATACTTTCTGGAGTTTTTCCTGGCTACCAGCATTTCAAGTTCTTTGCACTCACGAATACTCGACGTTGAGTTTTCCTTGCATTACAGAGGACGTATACGTATCTTAAGACACCGCAGAAATCGCCTAGCGATATTAATATTCTATTTTTCTTTTGTTTATTTAGTGTTTATTAATTTTTCATAAAAGTCATATTACTAATGGTGATTTCGTTTCTTCCAAAAAATGTTGCTCTTCCATGGTGCAAAATATGTTTGATGTTGCACTCAACCGCGTAAAAGTGCAAGTTTTTGCCTATTTATCCTTGTTTAGCTCACGCATTTCATAATATGTTCGTTGTGAGCAATCATCTGATTTTCAGGGCAACAATCCCCCTGACAAAGCTTCAAAGGGCACAGAATGTGCCTTTTTGCCTAGCTAGAGTGCGACATTTTAATAAACGAACACGAAAAGAGAAAGGGGAAATCAAAAGGCGAAATTTTTTGGTAGAAACGAAATCACCATAAGACTATATAGCTAAATCCACGCTTCAATTTTTTTAAAAAG
Organism: Rhagoletis cerasi; assembly: GCA_029783565.1. Lineage (NCBI taxonomy): Eukaryota > Metazoa > Arthropoda > Insecta > Diptera > Tephritidae > Rhagoletis > Rhagoletis cerasi. Next base: position 1,662 of record JAPVRG010224649.1, on the reverse strand, counting down.
TAATCAGAAAGATTCAACACTTTTTAATCAGACTTTTTGTAAAATGCAGTTTTACAGCCCATTAAATTTTATAATAAAGCGGGCTAAGAATTCGCGCTGATTTTAAATAATCTTTTTTTTATTGCTGACGGTGCTACACAGTTTCTTCCATATAAAAAAACATTTCGGAACATACCGGAACGGAGTGAACTGTCACTTACTTATCTATTGCGTGTGAAATGAATGCGCGTAATGTACGTAAACGTAACGTAAAACGGAAGAATCTAAAATCAATAGATCCTTACGAATTCGCCGCGATTTGTTACGATTCGCCCAGTCATTATAACCAATAACCAAGGCAATTTTATCAAAATCTTTATCGATATATGGACATACATTCTTTTAAATACTGCTGTACAGAGGTGTATCGATGTCATTTTCACCATGATAATCAGGCCTGGGCGACGGTGACTGCGCTGTACCCGTGGGGTAACGTCGCGTGTTCGTATAGACGAAGTTGAAGGCGAGAATTAAGCAAAAATTAATTACTGATTTATACTGATTGACTTGAAATTCATTACGCTTAGTTACAATCAAATTTCGCCGTAAACAACCTATATAAAAGCACGCGACGTTACCCCACGGGTACAGCGCAGTCGGCGTCGCCCAGGCCTGATGATAATAGATGTAAATACCACTTCCATTTCGATAATGTTATCCATGTCGCTACTTAATTGGATTTTGCACTCTTATGTATTCCGAATGGTTTTCCTTTTCCTTCAGTTAACATTGCTAGTTTGGTATTTTTTAATTAGTCTTAGGCTGTTAAATGATTAACATTTATGAAAATATTAGAGTATTTCCTTACCGAATTCAAATGTATTTTCATTCCAAAATAATTTGCTTCAACACTGTAAGCTTCCGTTCTCACCACTTAAATAGCTTTCTTTGGCAACGCATTAGTGAGGATATTACCTTTTAAGCGTTTCTCGAGAGAGAGAAATACTTAAATCCGCGCTATAATCTTAACCCGCTTTACGTTACTTCCGCTATGTTGTGGCATTTCATATGCTTTCGTCCTTCCACCGCGTCGCGATATTAATTTTAACACATTTGCAATCCACACATACATAAGCAGATACTTACGCGTTTGCGAACACGATTTTTGCTGTTGTCATTGCCATTAAAAGAAGTACATCATTAAGCATGTCTTAATGATGCCTGCAGCAAGAAATGTGTACGCGAGTACGATATGTGCATGCGTATCCATATACGTGTGTGTTAGGTTGGGTCACGAAAAAATATTCCGAAAACTCGTAAATTTAAGTCGTTTTGAGAGATTTAAGTACCAAAAAATTTGAAACAATCGGAGCTCAAAAAACGAGTTTTCTTCTCAATTATTTCATCTATAATTGGATTTACTGAAATTGATTCCAAAATACATCAAAAATGAAAAAGTTTTTACTTTATCCGACTCTGTCTGCACTGCGCAGAGACTGTAAATAAATAGGGGTACTCACGACACCCCGAGTAAGAGAGTAAAAGAGTAAAGTGTAAAGAGAAATTACTTTCCAACAACAAAATACCTTGATTAAAAATTTACTTTTGCACTCAATCTTAACCTATGACCCTTATAGGTTAAGGATGAGTAAAAATTTAAATTTTTAATCAAGGTATTTTGTT
>JAPVRG010224645.1:0-10316 GCA_029783565.1 Rhagoletis cerasi | reverse complement strand
ATTTAATACCAAAATTTAAATCCAAATGGAACAAATCTGGGCGCATAAAAAGTAAATTTTTGGCTGATAATGAAGAATGGCTTGCACAGCTTTACACCATATGTGAAGAAACTTTGGATGATGAACAACCAAGCACTTAATATTGTTTTTTTTATTGCATTTCAATGGGAGGTGGGCGTATTAGTGGGCGTGTTATTGTAATTTTTGCATGAAACATTTTAAATGATATAAATTACAGTAATATCGAATTTGAAGGTTGTATTTAATATATTTTAGAAAATAAGGCACTTTTTATGTTGAGGTAGTATGGGTGATGGGGTTAAAAGTGGGCCAAAGTTCAATTTTTATTTCAAATAATGTTTGTAACTATATAACATTCAAGTATACCAAAATTGAAAGTTATACCTAAAGTATTACGGACAATACGGCATTTTACAAATTTCGACTGTATGGCAGGTGGGCGTAAAAGTGGGCGAATTTGTCTCAAATTTGTCTGGAATTGTCTCAAAAATAACCTGTGCAAAATTTCAGAGCTCTACAATGACTCCTTGTATTTAATGCCGGCGTTGTCTCACTGTGCGCCGCAGTTGCAGTAGAGCCAACTTAATTATGGCTTCGCTCTTGAATGGCTTTAAAGTGTTGCAACGGGCAAATGTACCGGCCAAGTATATGCGACTTCACAAAGTGGACGTTGGAAGTGAGATAGCGTGCAATCTTTGCGAACAATAGACTGCAAAACAAAGCAACTACAAAAAAACTACAAACACATAGGTACTATAAATATGTAAGTATGTACGAAAGAATGGTTTTCTCTGCAGCAATGCACTGGACAGCCATCCGTGCAACAGCTTGCTCTTCAGCCAGAGGCAAATGGAACGTGCGCGAAATGATGTTGCACCAATGCTGCCACAAGTGGCACGATTTTAATTGGATTTAATTTTTTTCCATACCACCCACTTGCCAACAACTGACAGTGTTCTTGGCTTTTACTATTTTCGCGGTCTCAAATTCAAATTTTTATGTATTTCTGCCGTACTTAAATTGGAGCGCTAGCGTTGCGTTTTCTAACGCCAACGAGCGCTATAAGTAAATAAACGTGGCGTCACTTTTGACGTTTTCTCATTTCCTTTTGTTTTTATTCTCGTTTCCTCTTTCCCTTTTTGTTTTCTTTCTTTCGGTATTTCTTCCGCACCCAACTTCAATACGTAACGCACTGTCAAAAATGAAAATTTCATTTGCTACGCCGTTTGTTCTTAATTGATACTTCAACATCGATACTCGTTTTATACCACTTAGAAAATATTTAAAGTCCAATTTCGACAGACGTGCTCTGAATACCCCCGAAACATAGCATCTCCCGCAAAAGAATTCAGAAGGCTGTGGTAAAGTATGTAATTAGCTTGTTACAGCGAATATCTGGCTTAATGCAGTGGGGTTACCTATGGAGAAAGTATGTCAATAATAGAGGGTTGCATGAGTTAACTCATGAATTAACTCGAGTCTAGCGCCGCTGTGAACTCACATAGCAATAACTACAATAACCAGTTTCAACACACAGCGGCGACGGACTCGAGTTAATTCAGGAGTTAACTCATGAAACCCTCTAGTCAATTATAGATGTTGTTAATGAGCAGTTGCGCTCTGTCTATGTCAGCAACTGGTCGACTACATGATCCCGGATCTGAACTTTGAGACGAATTTCGGAATATGTATGGAATTTACTTTGAGATAGGGCGTTTTTGAATCGGCAGCCGAGATAAGGCGTTTCTGAACCAAATTCTGAGATAAGGCGTTCTTCAACCAAATTCTGAAATAGGGCGTTTTTCAATCGTTTTCTGAGATAGGGCGTTTTCGAACTGTCTGCCGAGATAGGGTGATCTTCCCTATCAGCCTTCGATTTATAATTAGTATAAGGTCTTAAGTTAAAAAATAATTATAGTGTAATGTGGAACGGTTTTCCTTCATCCCTTGTCAATTTCGGTTTGGAGACACTCCATCGTTCCACATTACATCATACTCCTACCCTGTCGGAAACACCAACAACAAAAATTAAAAATAATTATAGCTCCTCTGCTCCTCTGTTGACCAGTGAAATTTTTGTTAAAGAACGTACTACTAAAAAGGAACAAGAAACAGCTTAACATGCTTAATCTAGTAAAAGGCATCGTTCCATTAGTTTTGATGATTACATTCATTTAGAGCTTCCAACGCTGTTGGACGTCTTGAACGATCTTCTCGAATGATCTCCTTTCTATAGGACTTGTCCCTATAGGACTTGTAAAGATGACTGGGTTGGTAGTGCACTTTGATGGTAATATTATATTCTAAGGTGTTAAGTCCACGAAGGACATTCTAAATCGTTCATTGAACTTAAGAAATTAGCATGCTTTATTAATATACTTATCTGAAGGCCATCAAGAATTCTATCTCTTATCTTTTCTGTGCTTATATAGGAAAAATATTGCCCATTTTTGTCTAGCGTCTTAACAAATTGTTTCATAAAGCGCAGCTTTACATGCCAGGGGACGATATGATTTTACCTCTTGAAAATCAAGGTGAAGTGTTTCGATATTCTGTCAGACCCTTTTCCAGAATAAGGCTTTGCACATCTGAACAAAAAACAATATAAAATGGTAGCAAGCCTTGCTCTCGTGTACGATTGAACGTCACTTTTGCAACTGACGCAAACAGGCGTTTCTTCCAATCTAGAAGGCAGTACTTCTGCAGATTCTTTAGATACTTAGTTCTTTAATTCTTTTTGGACGAACGGTCTTGGTTTTGTAGACGATATTCCTTCGGAATCACTGTCACTGCTCACTTTATTGAATATTTCTTCGAATGATGGGTCACGTATGGAAAAAAAATGTCGGATTAAGTACTTCCTATTAATGCGTTAAGGGTCTCTTAACTGATTCTTAGTCTGCATAAATCATTTTTTATATTTACAGTTTTGAGTAAACATACATGGTTCCTGGCAGCTTAAACACGAGTTGTGTGCTAAGCATATCCGATAAAATCTATGCAAATTTAAACGGCTGTGATATTAGGAAATGTCACGCTTAACAATCGGTCAAGGATTCGTTGAAAATATATACACATACGTACTATTTTCTACAGCAGTAAACTTGAACGCGAATGATTCCGTGATGTTTTAGTCGGAACTGAGAATGACAAAGTATTTATGGTTATGTGAGTGCTCTATTATGCTTGAAATATAAATAGAAATGTAGTTAGTTGAGTTAGTTGTATCTTCTGTCCTCATTTTAAGTGCTTATAACACTTTTACATGCACATATATGCTCATCCCATCTGCCGCAGTCGTAGGCATTTTTGCTTGAAAAGAGCAGACGAAATTGGCCAAGGTTGTCCTTTATGACACGTAAATGCAGCAGTACGAAATAGTCGAAACATTTTCAGTTTTTCTTTATCTTTAATCCAGCAACTGCGCGCGGCACAACCAGTGACCACTGGTTCCTATATCATTTTTTCCATAGAATTAGAATATGACCTTCAAATTTTTCAATTGACCCTAGTTTTTGATATTAGCGATTTAAATGGCCAAAAAACGGATTTATCGCATTTTTCGAAATTTCTTAAAAATATATAGACGTGGAACATAATCTTTTGGCCTCATAGCATTGTTATTCTATTACAAAAGTTAACAGAAATGAGAAAAATGCGTTTTTGGACACTTTTGATCCCAAATACCACAAAAACTAGAGCCAGTTGTATAATTCAAAGGGCAGGTCCCTAATCTACGGAAAAAATCCTATCGGAATCAGCACTCAAAAGCTCTGCCGCAAAATTTTGTTGGCCAGTGCAATTACTTCTTCTTTAATATGTACATACCCAGTTGGCATTTGCGAAAGTGCTTCTCGAAAAGGGCCTTCTCATGGAAGGCTTAAGACAGGGTGATGTAGTCTTGCAATTCAATAAAAAAAAATTTTAATAAACACCAAATTAAAAAATATTTTTTTTTGTACGTCCGAAATCTGAAAAAGCATCTCTGAAGTGCAGAACGCAATCGTACTCCAACGAAAAAAATTTAACTATGGAAGGGCTTATGGAAGGCCACATGGAAGCCCTACCCACATAAAGGAAAAGTAAGGCCTTGACAAGTGGGACATCTCATACAAAAAAGAATGAGAAGCAGAAGGACTTCTGTCTGCTAAAAGAAGCACTAGAAGCGTTTCTAGAAGTGGTTTCAAGCCCTTCTTTTGCCTACTGGGTAACTATACACGCATACTTAGATACCTATGTAGGTATTACATTAGCGTAAATGGAATAGTGGCCGCCAAATGTGGAAGAAAATGCCTAGCACCGCCAGCAAAAAAAAAATTATTAAAAGTCAACGCGATTTCTTAACCACTTGCAGCTTGCACTTTACTAGAATTTAATAGGCTATAAAACTTCATACCTAAAATTTTTCGAAAAATTCAAAAAAAAAATAATAATAATTTTGGTGAACAGTTTCTTATAACATTCCAAATTTTTCTTATACAATGCTTTCGTTTTGGGGGAAAACTATAATTGTTTTTATTATGTAACATTTATTAACAGGAATAGAAAAATTGAGTTTCTTCAAAATCGCTACTTTATCTGCATTTTGCACCAAAAAATGTAATACTGGTATAAACAAATAAAATTTCAAAAATCGGGCTCCCTTTTAATTCTCATCAGCTATCGTTAAAAAATATTTCAAATCGGTTAAAAATTTTAGGCTCGAGAAAATGTACTTAAGTTTCGCTAGATGTAATAGGCCAATTCATTATACTCGATCAAAGGCAGTTCAACGATAACAGTTTACAATTTTTTTTATTTTTGTCACTGCTTGTGAATTTTTAAATGCGTTACGCGAATTGCGTGAATAATTAAGGTTTGAGGTTCAATTTTTTTTAGAGATTTACAAACTGTTTTTAACATCGTTTAAAAAATTCTATTGAATTCAAATTTAAACTGTATATAAGCTGTTAAAATTCCGGCCGAGCTAAATTCAAATGTAATACATAAATAAACATTTTCTACGTTCATAACACCTTATCTCATTTTGCGTTGTTCGCGTTAAATGAGTAATGTTATTTTTTCTAAATCGCTATTCCATAAAAAAATTGGAATTATTTTAAGTTTAGTTGAAAGAAGGTAATAAAAGAGAAAAAGTTGAATGTATGTAGCTAGAAATTATCTACGGACATTTCCGATGGTTGCAAAGAATTATTGGAAGAAAATGTACGTTTTTTGCAAAAATGTACGTTTTTGGAAAATCTTGGATAAAGTTGGAGCAGTTTGGTTCGGAAACAAACCCTAGGTTAGTACAGAAATTGAGTTTCAAATAAAAAAACAATCGCAAAGCAGCAGCATAGATTTAAATTTCTACAAGTGACGGAACAAGCTTACTAGATCGCGCAGCAGCAATATCTGCACGAAATCCAAGAAACTCATATTTGGCTACATTTTATAACTATTCGAAACGAGGACATTCACAAATACCTGCAAATTTCATCAGTGAAAGAAGAAATAATTCACAGATGGCAAGATATAGAACTTAACTGTCTACACATCCCAATACTTAGGCTAGCAAAATCAGTTTTAAACGTTTCAAGTTAAGCTTCAGTTAGCTAAGACTTAGATATAATTTAACTTACCGTAAGAAATCGTCAATCGTCAACACGTCAACTTAAGCCAAAAGCGAAAATATTTTGTTTTTGTATTTTCTTTTTCAGCTAATTGAAATTTCGCCGCTTCTATTGCCACATCAAAAAAATGCACGCAAAAAAAATTCTTGCGTTCATTTATTTTTAAGAAATACAAAAACAAAAATATGGCAAGCCTGATTCTCTCACCGCTCTCAATTTACGTAAAAACTTAACTTAGAAATCTAAATCCTACAGCTCTTTAAGTTTTCTAAGGTAAGTTGAGTTTTGGCTAACCAGAAAGACGTATTGCTTGTATGGTAGGTTGGTCTAAGTTGAGTTAAATTTTGTCGATTACGTAGACCTGCCAGCCCAGCGCAGCATTTACAAAGTAGATGATGAATGAGAAATACTGGTTTAAGATTTGAGAACTTATTGTTAGCCCTACGTAGTAGAGAAGATTCCATTATGAAGTAAAAACTTCTGTATAAAAAACAAAAAAGATTTGGCAACAGTTCTCAAAGAAGCTTTAGTTAGTCCAACTTGACCCACGAAAATTTAAAAGGCTTACATTTTTTGAAAATAATCAAGCTCCTATTCCACTTTCTGCAGATGAGGCTCTAGCGTTTATCGGTCCCAAATACGATTCCATCGCTGTAAATAATGACGTTTTGTAAACAAAACCAAAATATAAAAATAAAAAATTCAACAAAAAAATTCATTTTTAGCAAACATGTTTTTTTTTCTTACGTTCATTTCTGTTGTAATTTTACGAAATTCGTCTATTGGCTTCCTTCCCCATAAACAGCAGAAGATTTTCGTTTTTCGTGCGACAAAATCCTCGCGGATTTTGACAACCAAATACGGAAAATAACGTTTAGGGATAGTTTTTCACTTTTTTAAAAGACACCCAAATTATTTTTTGACTCTTCGAAGCTTAGGGGGGCAATGCACTAAATTTTAAGCCCCAATAATTTTTGTAATAGTGAAATCGTCAACTCTTCCAATACAATAGCCGTAGTGTATTTGGGTTCTTCTCCAATATCACTAATTGCGGCTGTGGTAGTGCCAATTTTTCCACTATTTTCTGCAGAGAAATAATTAGAGAAGCAACTAGAAAGCATACAAACCTAAAATTCGTTAATGTCCTTACATATGTGTTTATGTCCATATCGACCCCTTTGCGCGAAATTATCGTATGTGCCAGAAACCAAATTTTACAAAAGAGCGTTTTTTCTATTTTTTAAATTTTTAATCGACTTAAAATAAGGAGGAGGTTATCAATCGGTTATTATCGGGATACTTTTTGTTTGTTTTTTATGTATGTTACCGCATAACTTTGGACCACGTTAATCGATTTGGATAATTTTTTTTATCGGAAAGGTGGTACCTCAAGGGTGGTCCCATACTACTTTGGTTTAGTTGCGATCATTGGATTATGAATAAATTAACGGTACTCCTAAATTTTTACATGGGAATTGAAATCACTTGTGTTTTTTTGCTTAGAAACTACTTATTTTATTTCTTTTAATTTTTTTTTACTATGTGCAAAATATTTTTGTATGGCACATGCAATAATTTCGCCAACAAGAAAAAAATGCCAAATCTGGCAAACCGGAAAGTGAAGTAACTTCATACAGACCTAAACGTTTATTGGTACTATTCTCCAGAGTTTTGCCAATTCTAGAAGGTAATAATTCGACACCCTAACATCAATTTGGGTTCCGCCGACATCACGGTACACCTGAACAATGCCAATCAGTTCTTACTAATAGCGGTCAGCCCTCAGCAGGCAATGGCTGACCTCCGAGTGCATTTCTGCCCCGAAAAAGGTTCCCATAAAACCATTTTGCGGAGGCGGAGTAAAGAAGGAGAATCGCGGTCAAACACGTAAAAAATATGTAAGCTACAAGTATTTATGTGTTTTATTAGAAGATATAGCTGCTATTTCGGAGATAACTTTTTCTACGGCGCAAATTTTTTTTAAATTTGTCAAAAAGGTCAACTACATACATAAATATATCAATATCTTTTAAACAAAGCTCTTTTGTAACTTCAGTAAATTGCAATAAATGAATTGCAGTAATTACAATTCTTCGCAATAATGAATTTGTTTAATTTTTTCAACCCTGGAAACCAAACGTTCTCCCGAACGCCTTAAAACCTAACCATTCGTCGATTCGACGAACATTTTTTAAATATTTATTTCTCATACATTAATTTAACTTTTCGTTTGATTTATTGTGCATATATGTTTATCAGTTTTTAATCTACAAAATAAAACTACTTTTTTTTATTTTGCAACAAATATATATTTTATAAGTCTTTTAGAAAGCCACTCACATCAAAGAGACAGCAAATTTTAAATCGCGTACTCGTCGAATCGACGAAGGTTAGGCGTCTAGGGTTAATTTTCAACTATCGACTACTGCGTCATTGTGTTATCAATGCATACATATGTACATATGTATGTATACATGAGCATAGGATAAATGTATTTTCACTATAAGGTACACATGTATGTACGAATTGTCAGACCAAATTTGTTATTCTTGTGACGTCTTCGATGTTATACATAAAAGGTACACGCAAATCCAAAAGCAGAACAGGAACGTGATCCAGTCTTATCTCCCAAACATAAGTGCGCCGCATGCGGTAGGCGCACGCATTCGGTTTAAGTAGCCGCCATTTATGGCGATTGTCTTTTTTTAAATAAACACTGATATCTTCCATCACTCACATGTTTATGTTTTAGTTAAAAGCACTTCCGTACCTACAAATCTTTGCAGCGTTATTATCACTAATTTGTTCCCATTATTTGTGAGCTAATGTAATTTCCGAAAAATTGTTCTCAGCTCGAATGACCAGAAAGATCAATGAGATGCGGTGTTAGTTTCATATCTGACTCTGCCATTATTTGTCTCCTGACGTACACAGGCAATCGAACATCTTGGTGGTCGTGTGTGACTCATGTTGCATTTCCCAATGTGGATAGTTGCACATGCATGTAGATTTTAAATATTCGAATTTCATTTGCTAACGGTGAACTAACTTTAGAACAAATGGTGTTTTTTCTTCCTGTGTTCGTACATATATATTTCAGAATTTTCTAAATAACAACTTGTTGCTGCTTTGGGCACGAATTCAGACTGCCCATGTGTCCTTATCATTTTTATGTCTTTGTCGGGACAAAGCCAAGTCACCACCTCAAAGTAGAAGCCGAAGAGATACCTACGCACATACATACGTACATATGTATGTACAGTTTGAGTTTTTGGGAAAAATACGATTGAATGATGGTTTTAATACATACATAAATACATAGATGGATAATGTTACCAACCACTTTATTGGGCTCATGATGCCTTAATACTCTGGAAATCGTACTTGGTCAACTTTTACCAAAGCGCTTAAAACACTATCAGTTCGCTACCATATAATTAGAAAAAAAGTTTAGTTAAGAAAAGGATCTCGTACCGAAATGTTTTTGCTGAATTTAGGCACCCTAGTGGCCCGTGTTAATGAAAAATCCTTTTTAACAAAGTTGTAGATACGTCAAAATTAATTAGTTCTATAATGAGCCTTACGCCAACAATCGGAAACTTCAATAGCTTAGGCAAACCTTGACCCAGTTTTGTTTTAAAGATAACACCACCTTTCCTATCTTTGTGGTTAAGCTATCTTCAAAGTTAAAAGTGTCCAGTTCCAGTGATTTCAGCAGCACTGAAAGCAGTGGAGAAGACAAACCCGAGCCCACAGTCGATGATGACGGAGTCGATGCTTCACCGCCTGAATATGACGAGGTACGAAGAGCAATAACGCTGCTGGAGCTGACGGCCTTCCAGAAGAGCTGTTCAGGTACGGTGGCGAGGAGTTCATAAGGTGCATGCATCAACTCTTATGTAAAATATGGTCAGACGAACGCATGCCCGACGACTGGAATATGAGTGTGCTCTGTCCAATCCACAAGAAAGGCGACCCCGACACACGCGCCAACTACCGCAGGATCAGCCTTCTTAGCATAGGTTACAAGGTTTTATCGAGCGCATTGTGTGAAAGACTGAAGCCCACCGTCAGCGGACTGATTGGGCCTTATCAGTGTGGCTTTAGACCTGGCAAATCCACCATACACCAGGTATTCCCGGCACGCCAAATATTGGAAAAGACTCGCGAAAATATATTCGACACACACCATATATTTGTTGATTTCAAAGCCGCTTTCGACAGCACGAAAAGAATTTGTCTCTATGCCGCGAAGTCCGAGTTTGGTATTCCCGCGAAACTAATAAGGCTGTGTAAACTGACGTTGAGCTATTCCACCAGCTCTGCCAGAGTTGGGAAGGACCTATCCGAATCGTTGGTGCCAAACGAGGTGTCAGACAGGGCGATTCCTTTTCGTGTGATTTTTGTAATCTGATGCTGGAGAAGATAATAAGATCCGCAGAACTGAACCGCTCAGGCACAATTCTATACTAGAGCGTACAATTTCTGGTGAATGCCGACGACATCGACATCATCCAATCAGCTGATGAATTTAATTCTGTAGCCGAATAGTTTTAGATCTCGACACTTAACAAACTCGTGCTTTCCAAGACTCGCCACCGGGGGGGGGGGGGGGGGGGGGGGGGGGGGGGGGGGGGGGGGGGGGGGGGGGGGGGGGGGGGGGGGGGGGGGGGGGGGGGGGGG
>JAPVRG010224639.1:0-13369 GCA_029783565.1 Rhagoletis cerasi | reverse complement strand
GCTCGAGGCCTTACCTAAACCTCTGCCGTACTATGGGTCCGGCACCCGGTTGCTATGCAACTCCACATTGAGAAGCAAGCAACTCTCCCCGCATTTGGGTTTAAACCACAGCCACCACGATACTCCCCGAAGGGCCGTACCCAAAAGGCACAGGCCATAGCAAATATAGGATGCTATGGGGGCCCCTGTTCCCCCGTGGTACCAGATTAAGTAGTCTGGTCTGACTGTGAAGCCGAAACTTCTACCAGTTGAGCAAACACCACTCCGGACTGTCAACCGTTGACTAGGAAACCTCGGGATTGTCACATACGTAGTTCGATGGGTCGTAGCATTGATATGCCACGGGATCAATCCCGAAACCCAAAGAACCCCCTGAGGGGCCAACCTCGAGACAATCTGCAATTTTTTAAAATAAAAATTATTAGTATGGTGGCATAATTTCTTTCCTGTTTTGTTACATTTGAAATCATAACGTTAAGCCAAACATCACGCGGGCGAAGCTGGGTAAAAGCTAGTAAATAAATAAATAATTGTATTAATGAGATTTTGCTTCTCGACACAAGAAACTGTTGTTCTTGAAAAAAACCATAGAGATATCTTGCTAGTTTTTTTGTTAGTAAGTTTTTTTTCTGTATGAAAATTGATAATGGTTATGGATATATAGGAGTGCGGATATTTAATTTTCCTTGTCCGCTAATTTTAATAGGTTTTAATTTATTTAAACTAATTTATACTTAAATACATACATATGAAATTTTTGTATGCGTTACTGCTTAATTAAGACGTTCGATCTTGCACCATCTCTTATCCTTACTTGCCACACTAACTGATATATTCATGCTACTGTTCGCTCAACACGCACAAGTGAGTAATGTTGCTCGTCGCTACTGATTGCGGGTGTTTTGATTGTAAAACAAATTGCCAACATATTACACTCGGTCTATGTGCACATACATACACACATACATTTGTACAAATCGGCGTGGCAGCAACAACAATCACTTCAAGACGGCAAGTCTCAACTCATTCTGCAATAAAACGAAGAAGTTGCACAAGAAAAAATAGTGAATAAATTTTGATATCTCCACAATAACCAATGGCAAGGCCACATTCACATTTGCAAGCGGAGCAGAACGAGCAGCAGCAGTTAAAATCGCAGCAACAACTAGAATAAATCGCCGCCAGCAATGGGTTGGCGCCTTCACTGTCATTTTCACTATTTCATGCGTCTCTGGCGCGTTTTGCATACACTTAGCCACATACACGCATGCCTGCATTCATATGTATGTACTTACATCACTTGCATGCTCTTGCTGTTGTTGTTATCTTCATGCTTGCTGCGGCATGTGGCATGTGGCATGCCGCATGTGCATACCACATACGCGTGTGCATCGCTTGCAACACTAAGCACTGATAGTTCCTGCGCGGCTAATGTGGTTGAGCTATGGTGTAACCACTACTCCAGGCTCGCTCTCGTTCTCCTCAGCCTGCCGCTCTTCATTATCAGCCAACTCTATGTGCTTGTTTTTGTTACAGCACCAACGTTGCGTTGCTAATTTACAAATTCAATGTCACGCATTCGTGAAGTAGCGATAAATTTTTGCTACTGCTGCGGTGGCGATGTTGCTGCCGCTGCCGCTGCCGTTACTTTTGTTTTTGTCTTTGTTTTTGCTGTTGCTATTGCCTTGCTGGTGTTGTAGCCAGCCACACAAATGCCCGTATGTAGATACATACTGCTATATTTGTTGTTGTTGCATTTACACGCATGTTAGTTGTTTGTAGCTGCAGCTTCGCCAAAAACTAAAGGCTTAAATGCAGGCGGCAACGAAATAATCATGCCACTGCTGCTGGCGGCAAAGAATGGGTTGGCTGCTTCTAAATGTTTTTGGCTGTTGGTTTTATTGTTGCAATTGCTTCTTTGGCTTTTGTTGCATCTCTTGCTACAAACGCATGAGAAATAGCAGCCATGTCAGCTACAATAAATTTAACGCGTCATTATTTGTTGCTGCAACAATGAAAACAGGCGTAGCGTCGCGCCAAAATATTGTTGGTGTAAATTTTGTTAATCTTGTTTGGTGTTGCAGCCGCTTTGTGATAGGCATTAATTTGTGGCTGAGCTAAAGTGTTGATTTAAATATAAATTTTGTAATGGGATTTGTAGACACTAATCTTTTAATTGTAAAATTTAAGAAAATATAAACCAAATTTAGCCCTTTACTGGTTTATGCTTTAGGTGGATGGGTCTTCTGGCCATGAGCTCTCTTTTCTATACCGAAGTGGCTGCACTTCTTAACAATTTGATGTCAATAAGAGGGCTAAGCATCTATTATGACACCCAAGCTGCAATCACTATCCAGGTCTCACTGATGCTGTAATCAAAATTGGTCAGGGAATACGTGACCTACCACTTATTTGCATCGAAATATTTTCAAATTAGAATAAGTAGGTACCAGGTCATATTGAAATTTTAGGAAACTGCGTGGCTGACGAGTTGACGTGAAAGTATACTCTTGAAATGATAACATCGGCAGGCAGCGTGCGGGAGTGGCACCAACGACCTGCGGTCCACTCTAGGACAGAAGGACCTCATGTCAGCTAAGCGTTTGCAGTTCCAAAACTAGAATATGCACATTTGCGAGGCCCCTAAGGCCTAGAGTTAACCGGGTGTTTAGGCGCGATTGCTAACACCAGGCGCCTAAATGCATGCTATGTAATTCTGCATTTGGAAAAATTTCCTTTATTATATTTATGAAATTTTTGCACATGGACTTCTCAACTGCCATGTAATAAGACTTTCTTAAGTTATGATTTCATGGCAGTCCAAAGTATGCCCGGCCTAGTCTGATGCATCAACCGGACAATGCTTCCGGGATTTTTTGCGGACTCTGCATGGCTAACAACCATGCAGGATGGTACTCACCTATAGTTACCATTGGCAACAGTGCCTACCCACCATTTTTGCTTGAATAAATATTTATACATATACATGCAAACATACTGGTCTCCCCTCTCAATGAGTTAATCACCGGTGTCGCTCAAAAGAAAATCGTAAGCTCACAAAGCCATAGCACTCGCATTTGGTGGGGGTTCTAACAGGCCCATGTCCAATTCATGCGGTAAGATGAAAAGTCGAACCTTATCAGTACTCACGCAGTTGCCTGGAAGATTATGAGGTTGAGTCACCCCAATACTTTATACTAAGTTATCTAGCTCTCGCGAGGCTAAGAGCACAGTAACTTTGTTCGCACTTTATAATCAACCCCGAGGATCTCTTTGGAATTGACAATAGCCAACTCCGTTACCTCGTGATGAGCACGTGGCTTTTCATCGATTGAGTAATGAGTTACCGTCACCTATTTACCGTGACCTAGGACGTTCTATTGTAACAGACCTTTATTTGGTAACAGGTTTGCTTTGATCGACGCATCGTTAAGAAATCTCGCGAGGTTCATTAGCTAAGTACTATTCAGAGCATGTGCATCTGAAATTTTGGTTCCAACACTCGTGCAACCTACAGTCATTTGGCGGCTTTGATGAATTTCAGTACGTCATACAGAGAGAGGCAGCTGAACTCTGAAACATTTTGCAGGAGTGGTTTGCCGAGTGTCTTTAGCCTCATCCTTGCGAGGGCTGTACACTCGCACAGTAAGTGTTCGACGGCCTCTTTGGAGCCAGGGTCATCGCAACTGCGACAGATCCTATTGAAGGGCAGTCCAATCTTTTCGGCATGTGCCCCAACGGGCCAGTGCACACTGCAGTAAGTTTGTAGGTATCTTCTTTGCTCATTCCTAAGGGAGCTTTGGTTTTAGGTGGGTCGTAGGACACCCATAAATTCTGGGTAATCCTATACAAATTTATACGGCTCCACCTCTGCTTGGCCTTCGAGTGACAAATTTCGGTAATTTTTGTTTTGAGCTCCCTGAGCGAGGCTCCCATTTCTATCGAGTGGCTCACATTCATCCTTATGTCCTGGGACCCATATTAGGCTAATTTCTTATTGATCAGAAATAGAGGCCAGCTCTCTCCTACAGTCATCCACTAGTTGAGATCTAACAGAGTTAGAAAATAGTACTTAATGGCCGCTTGGCTATTCGGGAAGACATTCACCAGCGTTTTTGCGGGTATAAAGTATAGATACGAGTGTTAAACGGTAGACAGATGGCTGTGCTTATTTGCATTAGAAGCCTTCATTTGCACTAACTCGTGAATTATGCCCATACAAATACGCATAGCTCGCCTTAAATGCACAAAATAAATGTGCATTCAAACCAAACATTGACATATTTTTGCTGCTGACTTAATATCGTGAGGCCGACAGTAATCATATTTTTACACAGACACGATCGGCAATTCACATGTACGCAAAGCATAAATACTTTTCTGTGTGTGTCGTCTGTTAGGGTGAAGTTTTAATTATTAATTAATTCAAATTAACTCTGTTCGTATGTATCACATTTTACTTATACCTAATGATAGAAAATTTCTACGCTCTCTTCATTTTAGCTGGCAGCTATAGAAAGTTCTATAGAGCTTGTTTGGGGCTTGCACTGGGGAGCCAGTGCCTTGGGATGATTGCAACTATTTTAAATACTTCTGCCTTTAATCTATTAAGCAGATCCGGGGTCCACATCCTATTGTAGACAGGCACGAGTTCCCTTTATATCGTCCAAGCCAGTTCATTTTACCACCTGTTCCCAGCCAGATAATATTTGAATTATACCAAGAAGGCAGTCCATTGTCACCGTTCCCATTTGCAAATTAATCAGCTCCCTCATTATCTTCGACGTTCCTATGTCCGGGGACCCAAGTGCGTTATTCCATTTTGCATTTATTGATCAACTTAAATTTGGTAACCTTCCGGATGTCAGAATAATAATATTGTTGCTTTATTTTTTTCCCTGACTCTATCACCTAAGATTTTTCTGGATTCAAGCATTCCTAGAATTTTGCCTTGAAGTTCCTTATATCCTTTTTCAGATGTAGAGATAGAACGAAATCGGGTTCGTCAGAGTAGACGCTCGCTCCTACGCCCCAGTTCGCTGTGAATTCGTCGCTGCAGAGAGAGATATTGTTTTTATCAGCCACTAGGTCACTTTTACATTCTCTGCTAATTGAGACTTGAACGCTAATCTTAAGATGTACATTGGCTATCACATAATTGCATTTCATAAATCATAAGCCACTCTCCGAAGTGCCTAATCCCCAAAAGTCCAGACCATTTGAGCCACTTTTTTCAGATAATACTAGATCGACAGGGCTCAGGTAAAGGATAGCATTTGGCGCTTCTAACGAGGAGGATATTAGTGCACTTCTCATTCTTGCACCTGCTACTCTTTGCATGCTGCTTAGTTTACTAGGATGTATTAACTCACTTATTTAGGCCGCGCCACCGAACAACGGTGCCATATGTTACGATTGGTCTTATGATATCGGTATATGTATATCCACATCACAAGTTTTGCCCTTAGCGTTCGCTTCCCGCTGGAAATTTTCTTGCAAATGTAGTATGCTAACTAACCTTCCGTCCTACCACTTTCGACGTCGATTTTCCAATTAAGTTGGTTTTCCTGCACAACTCCGAGATATCTTCAGAGTTTCACATATTTAGCATCACTGTAGACGACTTTACTTCAAATATGATTCAGTTAATTACTTTTCTTAAAGTTCCAAATTTAATAAACGGCAAGCAAAGCTAAAAGTCAAAATTCAAAAGCATAACTTAATGTTTTCTAATTCACTCGCATGAAAGAGCATAAATATTTGCAAACTGAATATTTTAACTAAGCCGTCTTTACACACTTAAAAGCCGCAAAATTATGTATGTCAAAGTAGAAAAGCGAGCATTAATTGCATGAGCATATACATACATACATACATAAGTAAGTAGATTAATATTTTAGAACTTACCCTCACCTTAACAAGCATATCCAAAGAATAAAGTATTTATTAAATTTTCAACACACTAAGCTCTTGAGCTGAGTTATTAGCAGCATTTCGCAGGAAGGAAAATTTTGTTTTATTGCTGCAAATACGAGTATAGCTCAAGTCTTCCATAGTTCCACACTTTTTGTGAAGTTTGCTTTAATTTATTTAATGCTAGGCTTCGCTTTTCTGAATAACCGTACACTAAAATGACAACACATGAACAGCAAAAATTAGCACATAAGTTATTATATAATCATAGCATTTTCAGAATATAAAGTATTTACTTAAATTGTACTTGTGGGTATAGTATGCAATTTGGCTACTAAGTATTAAATTTAATTTAAATTAACTTTCTGCTGAACACTTAAGACAAATTTTCAGACTGGACTACAATTTGCGTGCAAAGGTTGCAGCAACAACAATAACGAACAAAAAACTTCCTCTGCGCGTAATTGTGCGTAAACACAAGCTGGCGATATGTGGCTGCTCGTAGGCGTTTATGTGCTTCGCTTTTGCAAAACTTATTTAAATAGGTTATGTCTGTATGGGTACATACATATTTACATAGTAAGAATAAAGGGTAGGTTAATTCTACTATCTAAACCATAAGCGATTTTTTAACTGACGCGGTCCAAGAATTTTTAAAATCAAGTAAATGCTCATGCTCGTGCATTTCAAAACAATATTATTGTTTCATAATCGTCCTTAGAACTCTGAACTGCAAGTTTACGTTAAATCGAACTTAAGTTCTCCGTTTAATAGAAATCTATTTTCACTATTTCATCAAGGTGATATCAGCCTTATACGAGTACTTTGGAAGGATATGGCACAGTTGAATAGAGGCACATTTCCAATAGCAGTTTCGGACAAGCTAGGTGCATAACCGGAAGTTGTAAACGTCCTAAGAGGTTTTCTTCCGAATGTGAAAGTCAAAGTGATCCCACTTGAACTCATGCTATTTTGCAGTGGCTCAAAACTTTAGTTGCGTAGATTAGCGAATGTCTGACATGGGTTGCCTACAATGTCCACGGTGATCGAAACCCAGATTACGAGTGTGGTTTGAGTATATCCGCGCGACTGCAACTGTACATCCCGAAATGGACAAGTGCATCCATCCGTAAGGATATAAAACAGTCATTTTTAAAAATTTTCAAATTGGTTAAAGTGAGTTGTGGCCAAAGTGATTGGACTGGAATGGAAGACATAAGAAATCTCTTCTCGACACACTTAGATGGTTCCCATTTTCTGATGACGTCATAGTTGTGCGACGGCCACTGTGGTGTAGTGGTTAGAAGTGTGCACTACCACTCCGCTGGGCCTGAGTTTAAGCCCTGGTCTGAGCAACATCACAAAACAAGATATAGAAAAAATGTTTTTCTTAACAGCGGTCGCCTCTCGACAGGCCGTGGCAAGCCTCCGAGTGTATTGTAATTGAAAAAGCTGAACGATTCCTCCTCTTCTTCAACCTAGCAACCTCTACAGAGAGAACTTAAGCTCCAATAGCAAATTGTTCTCTGAAGACGCCATTAGGAATGCTTACTGTGGATTCTTTGTTAAGCCTCGGCCATAAAGACTTTTAGACATTCCAGTCGTCTCGATTGGTCCATAGCTCATTTCTTACGGCTATTGTGTGAACGTAAATTTGGCTTAGCAGGTCACAAACTGGTGATTATGCGGAGTTATACGCCCTCCTAATCTGTGTTCCCTGATAAGCAAAAATTTTTCAGACAAACTTGTTTTTGAAATTTTTAAATTTTTTTGAATTTAAAAAAATCGGACCTTTTCATGTATTTTCACAGCACACAGTGGTTTAGAAACCTAAAAAAGCTGGCCAAAAATGAAAAATTTTGAAATTTTTTTTCGAAAAATTTTAATACAATATATTATTTATTTATTCTATTTTATTTTATTTTATTATTTTTTTTATTTTGTTTTCTGTACGATTTGAAAGTCAACTGTTTTCATAGTCTCGTGAGATTTGCAAAAACGTTGACTTTCAACCTACGTTAAAAGTGCTATAACTTATTACGAAGTAGCTTAATTAGCAAAGTGCAACATGGAAGGTGTAATTGGTGGTATGCATTTTAATTTTACGTATTATTCCTTGGATATAATCGCGTGTCATGTATTTGTGACAACAGCAAAATTCGCCATTCATGAATTTCGACATTTTGAAAATTAGTTAATAAAACACGTCGCAAATTTTGTATTGGTGACCATTGGTCATAGTTTCGGTGAATTTTTGAAAATAAATGGCTAGCGAATACAAATTTTTTGGAAACAGCTGCAACTATTTGCAGCACTAATTACTATCAATTTGTTTGTGAGCGCGCGCTCGTCAACGTTCTTTGTTTATGTTCTTTATTTACGTTCTTTGTTTCAGTTTAGGCCTTAGGATTGAACAAATTTTAACAGCTAACGTTTAAAAATAAGAAATATGTCACACAACAACACGAAAACATGCAAGGAAATGCTCTCTTACGCAAACAATGGAAGATGTGTTCAAAAGGCTCCCAGTATCTTCAGATCCATTGATATCCAGTTTCCAAAAACGACGTCCAAAAACGAGTGAACCTTTTCATTCAAAAGTACTTGAATTATTGGTTTCGTCCAAGGTTTGTCCGCCGACATTGAAGATATTGACCCAGAATTAAGTGATATCGAATAAGAGTAGTAATTCAGACTTCATGGAAGAACTCAGTTTACTTTTGTTTCATGATAAAATAGATTGTTAATAAAATAAACGAAAAGTATTTGATAAACAAAACTTTCAATGTAGTATAATTTACTAAAACAATGATAAATAAGTGGTTTTTAAAAAGCGTCTCTTCTCATAATTAATTATCTCCAATTTATATACTGAAAACTCTGTATTACTTGTTTTTATGAGGTTAAACTTACTTTTTCAAAATAATCCGTCATTTTGGATCAACCATTTTGTTTATTGAATTGTTCGCAAGAAATTTCGATTCCTTGACCTGAAAAAATTTGTGAGATTCGATTATCACGAAACGGCACAATTTTCAACAAATTTGCTTAGCCATTTTGTGTCAGCGATTCTGTTTTTTACACTTTCAATAACAAATTTGGATTTCTTGATACAAAAAACAAGTGAGTTTCGATTTTCACTGGAATAGCACGATTTTCAACAAATTTGGTCGGCCATTTTATGTCAGCCATTTGTTTTTTACATTTTTGACATCAAATTCGAATTCCTCGACCCAAAAAACGTAAGAAAATATACTTTCCGAGACATACTCTTGAAGCTCCAATTTTGGCCAGCTTTTCGGTCGATCTGTGCACTGTGCAGCATGTAAATTAAAAAAAAAAATGTTTAATTAATTACAATTCTTTTTTTTACATGCAGTTAAAGAAAACAGGGAAAGGCCCCGATTTTTTAAGTAACAAAAATTTCAATATTTCAAAAACAGTGACACTTTTACCTGAAAAATGTGTGCTTATCAAGGTCTAAGAGCAAGAGGACCAGTTTACTCTTTTTATGAATAGCCTTCACAATTTCGCTAAGGTGAAAGACACTCGGTGAGGCTTTTTCGTTTCGGCGCAAACCTACAGGCGATTATAGTGCCAACAAGAAAGACTAAGATTCCAATACCGTGAGCAAAACTATATTTGTAACAATTGTGGTTTTAAATGCATGCATATATCCATGTGTGCAAATGCTGTTAAAATAAAGTTGACGTAGACATTATAAAATTTGAATTATTCAATGAAAAAGTGGGCGTGAAGTGGTCCAAGCACATGAAGTATGTACATATATGCATCCATGAAATATATATTTAAATGTACGTTTAAATTATTCAGTTTTATGTGGCCATAAATATATACTTACATATATACAAATGTATTGCCAGCTTTCAGCTGTTTTGAAAATTCTCACTGAACCACAATCTGAGCAGCGAGGGTCGAGCAATTTTAGCTGGCAGCTTGAAGTAAGAACATACCCACACAGATACATAGATACGTACGAGTACCTATCACCCAGTCGGCAAAATTAAGAGCGTTTTTAAATAAAGCCCCTTCAGATAGAGATTTTTTAAATTAGACCTTCCCCTGTAATAGAAGATTTTCGCTATCATCCGAAAGCAGATTACAAGATGTAAGATGACGGAGGTATAATACAGAAAACACTCGCAGGGCTATGCCAGTGCGTATGCGGAGTAAGGTTGGATCTGTGCTGCATGCTCATTGGTTTACTTAAATTTTCCTCTTTTAAAGCCTTTAAAATCTGGCCTTTCCATACAAAGGAATAGTAAGGAATTTATCGCTTTAATCATAGGAATACCAGAGATTTTGAAAATATCATTTATAGTGGTGCTTACACAAAGGGTGGAAGGGACCTTATCGCACTTACAAGGAGGTGAAAAAATTCACCTTTTACAATAATGTGAAAAGTGTGCAAAAAGGGCATGAATTGTAATTACCGTTAGCAAAATTATCGTTGCTTGTGAAAGAAATTTTCTAACGAAAATTCATCAAATTATCATATAAATGTATGTATGAAGCAAACAATGGCTCAAACGTGAAAGTGGGTCAGTTTGCAGTGTATGTAAATGATGAGGATGACATTAAGAAGAGACCCCAAATGTACAAATGGCAAGTGTTACACACACAAAAAGCAATATATATACCTGCGAAACTAGTGGTAAAATATAGTAAAACTGCGTTTTTAGTTTTTTTTTCATTTTTTTTAAGAACTTTGAAATTTCAAAGTTATTATTAATTCAAAAAAAGTATTTAAAAAATTAAGGGCAGATTTCATAATAAAACTCTTAAAGTTCCTTTTGCAAAAGTTGCCTTTTAGTTAAAGTGCCATTTAAATGTAAAGGCCCACCTATCTTTAAAGTGGCCTCATGAAATTGATCGGCAAAATAAGGTATCCTCTAAATTTTAAAAGATTCTTTAATTTTATTATGAAATCGGCTCTAAATGCAATGCTGAATAACAATTTGGTAATCAAATAAAAGAGAACGTTCTCTTTAAAAGAATTACATTTTTGGGTGCACAAGGACGATGGTATTGAAAAGGTTCTTTTAAAATATTGTCATTGAATATCCTTAAAAATTTTCAAAGGTTATTTTAGGCAAAAAATATATGTCAAGGACTAATATGTACATTAACTACATCCTCGAATTTCGACATTCTAACTTTATTAGTTTAGTATAAAAAATTAATTAAAAGGACATTCGTCATTGTACCCCAAAAATTTAATTGTATTCAATTCTAGAAAATGGTCTATTTTATTTTATGCCCACATTGTTATTCTACTACGTATCATAAATGACAAAGATGAGATTTGTATATATTTCGGATAAGTAAAAATTAAGATTATTTAATTTTCTTAAGCAATTAGAAAAATTGTTCAGTGAGTATGCGGCATTTTTTGTTGCAGCAAGCATTACTTTATAATTAAAAAAAGAAGTCCTAAATGATCACCCCGAGTGGGCATTGCTAATCCTAAAATTAAAATATCAAAAAGAAGGGCTCGTGGAAAGCATACTTTTTTTCTTATTTTGCCGACTGGGCATGTATGGAATTTATAGGTTGATATGTACGAGCAAAAGCACGTGTTCTCACACACACAAACTTGCTTACATACAGTGAAATATAAATTTATAGAGCGAACCGGAAAGCATGAGGACCGCACACACTCACATGCGGCCACCCACATCCGTAAGCGGTGCCGCCATCTTTTGTTGTTGTTAGCATACATTTGTCGCTGCTGATGCATACTTTAGATGACATCTTGTGAAATTATGAGAATCTTGGGTATATTAAATCATTTAAAGATGCCATTTGCCAACCCATTTCCGTTTCCTCTACAAGAAGGTATATACGTATGTGGAAGAAGACGCAAAGGCCACAACTGTCATATGTACTTCTCCATATAAATATGTGTACATACATAGAGACACAGTTGCAAGCAATATACTATATACATAAATATGTATTTGTGCCACAAACTGAGACAGCATTGTCGTGCTGCCTTGAAAAGGAGTCAGTGTCACAAGCATGTTTTTGAAATGGTGCAGACACAGCTGTGGAGTAGTCATAAATATTTAGTTGAAGGTAACTTTATGTGTTTGTACACTTCATAAAGTATATTTTTCCTAACAAGTTAAGTAATCCTTCGATCGAAAACGCAAAAAGACAAACATGCATTTTATGAATATATTTTTATATAAATACATATGAGCTAACATACATTCATATTTATGTCGGCCAACAGAAATTTCATGATGGAAAGAAATTCATTACAAATGGTTTAATTCTTGCTTACTAAGTAGTAAAGTGGTATGTGTGTGCGTCTGTGCGTCTGTGTGCTATACATCTGTCACAGTTGGCATACATTCAGACGCTCGCACTCGCATTCTGTGTCATCATCATATAAATTTGATATGTGAAATCGTTTACTTCGCATTCGTAAGTGTGTCCATTGGCAAATCGCATACCAATGTACATACATAGACAACTGCAAACACACGTATATACATATGTATGTATGTACATATGTATTTGAATGAATAATGCACATAAAAGTCACGTACGAGAGCACATAGTCGCATTGCGAAAATACATACATTGAAAACTGAAAATTTATATGTGCAAGCATATACAGGGTGTCCCAGAAGTAACCTGCCAAACTTGACGATAATGTAGGTGGGGGGTGAGCTCCCTGATAAGCAAAAAATTTTAAAATAAAAGTGTCACCGTTTTTTAAATATTGAAATTTTTTTTTTAATTTAAAAAAATCGGGCTTTTTCTTTAACTTTTAAAATTGTAATTAATTTTTAATTTTTTTTTTTAATTTATAATTTTTTTTAAATTTACATGCTGTAAAAATACAAAAACGGTGGCACTTTTATCTGAAAAATTTTTGCTTATCAGGGAGCTCACCCCCCACCTACATTATCCTCAAGTTTGGCAGGTTACTTCTGGGACACCCTGTATACGCATACATACATACATCCATGCATATAACTATACATATACAAGTACATACTTATGTTTGAATTTACGCACGAGCCATGCTACAATATCATCATATATCTAGATCAGGGGCGTAGCCAGAGATGAGCCATGGGGGGCGGGGGTTTTACTCAATCATTTTAGAATTAAAAACAAGAAGAACACTAAAACATGTTATGCTATGCACATAAATAATTTTATTAAGAAAAAATCACCAATTCACAGATTTGTATTAAGTGTAAGTTCTATAAATATAACAAAAAATGTGTGTCAAGGATCAAAAACTCAGCTTAAAAAACAATCTCATAGCGCAAAATGAATACGCCTGTTTTTCATTTTCGCCATTTCATCAGAAATTTCTTCTGCCGTAATTTCCATATCTTTATGGATGGAAAGCGAAGCAAGGCCATTAAGTCTTCCTTCGCTCATTGTATTTGTCAAATAAGTTTTTATAAAT
>JAPVRG010224637.1:0-11787 GCA_029783565.1 Rhagoletis cerasi | reverse complement strand
GTACTTACAAACATCGGGCCAAACTTATAATACCATTTCATGTTCATAAAAGCTATAATTAAACTCTGTAAAACTTATTGATCCTAAAACCAGGGATATAACAAAATCTATTTTAGATGTAAATAATAGTGGTGTTCATCTAAGGCGATAATAATAATAATAATAGATTGGCGCTTACACATATGTTAGTGTTTGGCCGAGCTTCTCCTCCGATTTGTGGCGTGCGCCTTGATGTTGTCACACAAAGGGGAGGGACCTACAGTTTAACGCCGACTCCGAACGGCGATTGTATTTTTGTGAGAAGCTTTTTCATGGCAGAAGTACCCTCGGAGGTTTGCCATTGCCTGCCGAGGGGTGACCGCTGTTAAGAAAAAACCTTTTTTCTAATTTTTTTTTGCGACGTTGCTCTGACCAGGGCTTGAACCCAGGCCTGCGGAGTGGAAGCGCGCACTGCTTACCACTACACCACAGCGGCCACTCTAAGGCGATAAACTGCCGATAAACGTGATAAGATGATAAATAAACCGGTTTTCCATACAAATTTCTCATTTAATCACGTTTATCGCCAGTTTATCGATTTAGATGAATACCGCTAATAATAATTTTAATAAATCTCAAAATGTTAACACTACATGTTGCTGTTATTAGGATTCTTGATTGTGCTGTACAACAATTTTATTTATTTATTTATTTATTTAAATTTATAAACCTTTAATAAAGCTATTTTGTTTTTATGAATAAGGCTATTAGTCTAAACAAAGATTTGTTTCATACAGACAAATAAAAAAAATGGTACATTTAGATATTTGTAATATATTACTAAGTATACTTTACATATTCATAATAACAATAACGACAAGAAACAAATCTTCCCAGCTACTCCTTAGTTGAATATTTTGTACGCGGACAATTTCCCAATTCAAAAGACGATTTTCGAGGGACCGCGAGACGATTTCTCACTCCAACGACCTGGCAACACTGGTTGTGACTGTATTATATGAAATGAGCACCGATTTAAAGCTCTCTCTCTCTCTCTCTCTCTCTGGACGTCACTATTCCTGATTGAAGGCAGTCTAGAGATTAGAGCTCTTGTTAATCGACTAGTCGACTAATCAGTTAATCGATTAGCAAAAGTTGTTTCAATTAATTAATTGACAAACCGTTTCCTTTCGACATTTTCAACTAACCGCTCACCAACAACTAGTCGACTAACCCTTTGTTTTTGATTTTTGGACTATGAAGTGGTTTTCTCTCAATAAACATTTATTTTTCTGATATTTTTTTAATACTTATGCTTATTGACGAACCCCAAATATTCGTAAAAGTAGAGTATAGACATAATATAGTAGTAGTAGTATAGACATAATTACTTACGAAATTCGGATGCTTCATCTGTTCACTGACTTTTTTTTGTAATCTCATTCCCTTATGTGTGCAGCCGAAAAGTATGTACGTATAGGCCACCCCAAAAGGTCATGGCAAAATTATGTTCTGAGAGCTTTAATGGTCTGTTGGTTCCACTTTAGAAGACCTTTATTGATACCATGCGACAGCAAGTACCAAGCAATGAGTGAGTTAAACATGAACATCCTTTCATCTCTACATACAAAGAAATTTCTTAAAGACGTCACGGAAATTCTTAAAGGCCTTGTCGACTGAGCAGATGCTTTCCTAAACTCCTGATTCCTTAACGGGATGGGTTTTCTAGTAGCCGGGAAAAGCTTTTGAGCTGGCTGAATCAAATTTTTCTAGGTTTTTAAGAAAAGGAGGTATTGTTGGGAAGAGTGATATTCCCGAAAATATTTCTGGATAGTAAGAAACCCCTTAGTCATTGGCCTCTTACTATATGGAAAAAAAGTGTGATAGAAAAATTGTGTAAGGCTGACTGTTACCACCGTAGGTGCATTTCGTAGTCGAACATGTTTTACCAAATTATTTCACCTGCGTGTTTTTTCCATTGAATGTAGTATACTTTATATGTATGTATGTAAAGGCAGAGTGCTGCCAAATTTTGGCTGTGACAGCAAAATGAAGACATTAAAATGATATATGCTCAAACTCATTAACATATTATCACACATAGCATATGTCAGGAATATCTTAAGACGTGTGGAACGCATGTACGCATATATATAAAAATATACATACGCACATTCTTATGCAATCATATCCTTAGGCATCTGAGCCAATGTCTTGTTGCTTTGTGTTTGGGGCATGGGAAGGAGTACTAACAAATCTTAAAGAAAACACGAAGATAAGTTACCTGCATACTAGATTTCGCGCGCTTTATTAAAAAAAATATAAGACCAACAACAACCACTCAAACTCTTGTTTATCTTTTGTCTCAATCTCATTGCAGACACAACGACTGATTCAAAATCAAACCCAGTTGACGAGCCGCTCAGCAGACCCGCGCTGGCAGGAATGGAAATAGAAAGTCAGCTGTAGAATAAACAGCGACAACGCAAACAAAAAATACAAAGCACTACAACAACACTGAAACCAGTAACAGCAATCATAGCTCAAAAAAGGCTCCTTACCTTCTTCGCGTCGTTCGGCTGTTACGTGTAGGTGTACCACGTGACGCAGCCGTCACTCCTGCACCACCGTCTTCGATATTCGTCAAAGCATTCGAGTATTTCACGTGTCCAAAACATTGATTTTCCGGCTGAATGTTAAAGGAACCGGTAGACGTTGTTAAAAGACGCAAATTGTCGTTGTCGCAGGCGCATAGCATTGCGTCGACCGCCACATCAGCGCCTATGGACAGCACATCAGTTGCCACCACGACGCCGCCAAATACACCGCCAACACCACCGCTCAACATGATAATGACCACAGCACGTAGTCACCAAAATGCCAGCAACATCAGCAGCAGCAACAGTAGTAGCAGTAGTAATGTCTGCGGTACGGGCAGCACAACTTGTACACTGATGGCCGCCAGCTCAGCGCCCACGCTCACGACCACAACAATGGCTAGCTCACTGTTGAGCACCGGCAGCCAGCACACCACACCCTCATCGAACAGCGGTACAGCAGCAGCAGCTGTTGCCGCCGCGGCCGCCGCTGCATTGGCTGCCGTTTCTGCCGCCAGTACCAACTCCGCAACACCCGCCAACGGCGTCACCAGTAGCGCTGTACAAGATCACTACAGCCTGCGTTGGAATAATCATCAAAATCACATATTGCGCGCATTTGACGCACTACTTCAGACCAAGACACTGGTAGATGTGACGCTGGTGTGCGCAGAGACAAGTATACACGCGCACAAAATGGTGCTCTCAGCGTGTTCGCCCTTCTTTCAGCGCGTGTTCGCCGAGACGCCGTGCAAGCATCCCGTTATTGTGTTGAAGGACTTTCAGGGTTGGGTAGTACAAGCGATCGTAGATTTCATGTACCGTGGTGAGATCAGCGTGCCGCAGGAGCGTCTGCAGACTCTCATACAGGCGGGTGAATCTTTGCAGGTGCGCGGATTGGTCGAGAGTTCAGTGCCAGAGCATACACCGACACCAGCCGCATCACCCGATGACTTCGGCATGATCGACACGTCGCTAATGTCGCCTGAGCTTGAACGTTGCTCAAGTTTTGATGATGAGTCACCATCAATGGTTACCGCCGGCTCTAAGGTGATATTACCATCGAGACTCTTCGGTTCTTCGGCGCGCCGGGAGCGTGAGCGCGAACGTAAGCGGGAACGTGCGCTCGAACGTGAGTTAGAAAGGGAAATAGAAAGTGACCAAGATTTGCCGTTAGATACGAGCATCACCTCAGACATTTGTACTTCTCCCATGCCAAGACGGAAGCAAGCACGCCCGCGTCGACGGTCTGGTGATCTGCCACTCGAAATGCCAAGCAAACCAGCTACGCCTGCACCCGTAGAGGAACCACCGCAAAGTCAACTCCTGCCCTTGACGCTGGATGAGCAATTGGAGAAGGCGCATGCGGAGCGCTTAGAAGCTTTAAAGACTGTGATTAAAACTGAGCTGGCCGAGCCGATGGACGAAGACGAGGGAGCTCGTCGTGATGATAGCGGCAACGGCAATGACAGTCACCAAGATAACAATGAAACGCAAGATAAGTCCGCAAGCGCTTACCAATCGAGTGAGGAGCCGCAGCATAATAATTCACGCACGGATGAAACACTTTCACCAGAGCCACTAAATGCTCATAATTCAATGGACATTGAAAATGGGGAACAGGAACAGGAACTGGAAGATGAAAATGATAATGACAACGACAACGACAATGATATTGAACCGGAAAATGATGACGAACCAATACCAGACGCGGAAGACATCGAGGAACTTATCAACGCCACCAATGAATTGCGTCACAAATCGATGTCGAATCTCTCGGATGGCCCAGAGGATCTCTGTACAACGAAAAAGGATCAAAACAATATAAATGGCAGTCACTTGGCCAACGACGCGGAAGCGAGTTCTGCTAATAATAATAACAACAATAAACTGAACAACAACAATCGCATTGTATTATCGCTAAAAGACATACGCCAATTGAATAAACCATCCTCTTCCTCCACCCCCAATTCATCGAATAACATGCACCCTTTTGCGACGGCCAGCCTCCGAGATCTGCGGCTCGATCGTGCCGTCAGTGCAGCAGCCGAAAATCAATGCAAAATGGATGCACTAGAGGCGCAGATGCACGCGGCCGCGGCAGCCGCAGCAGCAGCTGCAGCCAGTGGCGAGAATCCATTCCAACACATGGAACATCAGATGGATCTGTCTTTAGCGGCCGCCGCAGCGGCAGCAGCTGTTTCACATCAGCAGTCACGTGAACGTGATCAAGCCTTGCAACGTGAACAACGTGAGTTTCAAGAACAGCATAACGCCTATGCAAACAGCATACTTGGGCAAATGGGCATGCCCGGTATGCCACCGTTCGGACCGCCAGGTGGGCCTGGCGGACCAGCACCACATGAACGCCTCGAAGAGAGCATGAATCGTTTAAGCAAGGAATTCGGGCCGAGTTCGCCCATGAGCCTGCCAGCGCATTTCAATCCACCTGATGGGCCACCACATCCGCCTTCACCGCTGCAATTTTCGGGTATGTCCTCTGCATTGGGGCTCACGCCACCACACAGTGAGTTGTTAGTTTTAGTGATTTTTGATTTTTAAAATATCATTAAACAATTATGAGTCATATAAGGTGGGGATTCGGGGAGCACGAGTATTAAAGAACCTTGATTGAAGTCGGTTTTTTCGTATGCCACATCGGAGTAGACATCATTTTGGTTTTATATAATATCATCATAAAAGATCCAATTTTGACGCTTACGACTAAAAATATACAGGATTTTTCTACCAAGAACAACCCCGAAAATAGTCCTCACTCTTTATTTCCCAAGGGTAGAGCTGACACCAAAATTAAACTGATCACTAAACCAATCTCGACGAAAGAATTCTCACTTTACATGCGGAACATTTTCGTTCTACTCGTGGACTGTTCATGTAGAGACCGGATCAATGATGTGATAGGAAATACAAATAGGCCAGCAAGTTTTACCAAATTTAATAAATCCAGTTTAATTCCAAACTTCTAGGGCTTTTCGACTCATAATTTTCGCAGATTCGTGCATAGATTCTAGTCAGGAATACTAAGTCAATAGAAAAAATTGTTTGAGTCGGCGAAGAGTAATAAGTTATTGTTTTAATATTTTTTTTATTACCTTGAGTTTTAGCGAATTCGAGAGTTTAGTCGAGTCTAACGCTCAAGAACCTAAAAAAAGTTGTAGATGAACCTACCTCCAATAACTCTAAAGGTATCGCCATCAATCAGCCGGAGTTGAAATTGGAGCGCATCTGACCATTTTTGGGACTAGTCCAATTGCCTTAGAGTAGTTCTCTGCGCTTGCTTAGCGAAATTCTCCTTGAAATTTATTGACTAGATCTAGCCGATGTGTAATGTCTAGTATTCAGTGGTTTTATTATCTCGTAGTTCGATACCAAATTGTTGGAACTCATTGCTTGATAAGAAGGTTGCGTCTTTCGACAAGGCAAGTTGGTCAGACCTGAATGAAAGTGGGAAAAAGCGAGGCCATCTATCATAAAAAGAGTGTATTACATATATCCAGTAGTGCTCGGTAACTCAGCGTTGATAGGAGTTATCGAGCTGAACTCACTTAAGCAAGAAATGTGGCTCAAAAGCTCAATTACAAATATTCGCCATACTATCGGCACTGAGTACACAGCGCTAACCAACTCTATACCGCGTGACGGCGAGCATCGAAACTCTTCGCCGCTCACAGCTATACAGCTCTAACCAACTCCACAGCCCTCGCCCACCCTATACCACCAAACAGCTATTATATACCTCTCTGAGTACAGAGCTTAATAGGTCTATTTTTGCTATAACTCATTTGTGTCAGTGTGTGTGTTCGAGTCATATATGGACTAGGGAGGATTTAGAAGCTGATCAAGCTACCACAAAGCGGAGATCTTCTTAGCAGCGTGATAATGGAATGTGTGCTGTAGGTCCTAGCAAGTCACAGGTGTCTAAAAAAGCATGGATAGATTTAGAAGCGGCTGGCTTTATCGCGACTCGAAATCCTATACTGCAGAGGGAGATTTAGCTGCAGAAGATTACCATATTAATTGGTTTTTATAAGCTAGGGATGTGTGGGGGCCTTTGCCTGAAGAACAGGTTAAAAGAAACAGATTGGAACTTATTATAATACGAGAGACCTTTTAACTTTCTTCTGACCTTAGGGCACTACATAGTTAACGCCTTTTGAAGTCAAGAGAGAGATAAGGACCGATAGCTGTGAGGGAGTGAGTTGCCTAGAGAAGAAAGATACATAGCCGACGTGAGCTACCAAACACAAGCTCTACAAAAAAAGAAATCGAAGAATAGTGCCAGAACCCCGAACAGTTTTATTATACGGGTTTGGGGTCGCTGAATCCAAATTCGAAGTCAGTTTTTCTTCATCTGTTACACAGCCGCAGAAGAAAAGTGTCAGGGTTCGGGAATCAGTCTATCCTTTTTTTATGTATAATATCTGCCATATGTTGTTTGAGGCTAGGAAAAAATCCTTACCTCGATTTGGATTCAGTGAACCCAAAACGTATTGTAAGACTGGTCTTGGTTCTGGCACTATTTGTCGTTTTTTTTTGTGGAGCTGTGTAATCGCTTCCGCAAGGTATGCCATGTAGAGACACGACTTTTAAGCGTTAAAACTGTCGAATTCAAAAAAGGAATGGGACAATGTGCGCCAAGTCGGTTCTGCTTGATTTGGTATGCCAGTAAATTTTCATTTCAGTTAATTCTAATGTAGTCGACTTGGGGGTGTTACACTCTCTTAGCCCTCGTATACCCGATAACGTTTTACACGGTCAATGCCCGACAAGTTCCACACATACCCTTCGCGTTAATGCGACATGGAATGCGTATAATTAATTTTTTTCAGGGACCGAAAATAATCGTTAAATATCATGATTTTTATTTTTCGATCAAAAAATAATCGTTTATTTTTTATTTTTATTTATTTTTTTGATAATTTTTTACCATTATAACGGAGACTGCTTTTTAGATCTTTTATGATCGAAAAAATATAAATCAAAAATAGAACGATTTGTCGAATTGATTCATTGGCAATTGAGCCTGGTTCATTCGCTATTCTGACACCAAATTCCATTTCGGCATCAATCTGATCTGATCGGCTTCAATGGCACAGAGTCTTCGGGTTTTCATCGTTTATAAAAATTCTTGTTAAATACCGACATGGTTCTAGCCACTGAGAAAACTTTTCGAATAATACTTCCTCTGCCATTCTCCTTTCATAACGGCGCCATGTGTTCGCTGGCCATTCCCACAAACATTATTGCCTTGCCTACAAGCACTTTGCCTCCTCCATGATTGACAAAGTCTCTAAAGTCGATTGACATAAACAAAGAACTTCATATGCAACAAGTTACGCAAATGTTGATCCTTGCAGAAGTGCAATAAGAAGGAAAAGTACTCAAAAAGTACACGTTAACTGTGTGAAAACAAGCGGAAATCCTTAATAATCAAATTCGCCGATGTGCGCTCGATGCATGCACACACATCAGCGGCGTTGACATCTCGTTTCCTTTTCATTTCGCTGAACGCATACTTTGTGCTCGCAGCTGGTTGCGTTGCCTGCCATATTTTCCGCAACACATAGCTTTTGCATAACTCGCATGCAAGCCTTGAACTCCTGCCTCTCGGTTTCGCGCCATAAGCAGTGCAGCAAAGGCGAAGAAAAAATATTCAACATCCTGTTGCATGGACAATGCGGCACCCTCCTTGAAGCCGCCTTCGCCACTTCTTCATTTTCATTTGTACGCACAACACACCATCGCTTCCCTCCAGTTAGGAGTCAAGCGCAGTCAATCCTCTCCAACTTCGTTGTTGTTTTATTTTCATATAACTGTTGCTACAATATATTTACTTTGACAGTACGTTTGACATCAGCATTTTGCATTTGAGTGCCTAACACACTTTCTGTCAACTTAGTCGATCTCTATGCATTTATGAGTGGGCTTCGTGCGCCACTCTAAGGATGCATGCTTGCATACAGGACACGATCCAGTGGAAGTGGTCGTAGTATGTGTTGCACTGAAGTGACTTTTAATAGCTGCCTCACGGCTAAAACGGTATTTATACTTTTGCTCTTTGCCATTATTTTCCTTTGATGACTGCCACATATTGCATGCATCATATTGCTGCAGCGCCTTAGGGACTGAAAGGACATTAATGTGATTTTATTTTAGCTTCTTCTAATGTGCCAATAAGCTTAAGAAAATGCGGTGTATTTATAATGAGCTTTGTGACATAAAAGACGTGTATGCATTCATGAGTGTGCGTGTGTGTGCGTATGCGTGGGGAAATTGAATGTGCTCAAATCGAATTATTGGCAATTATGAACACTTCAATAACGCCAAAGTGTTGGAAATATAGAAGAAATGATAATTTCATCGCGTAGAAGGGACATTTTCTGTGTTTAGAAAGTATTTAAGGCTTAAATTGGTTTCGTATTATCTGATATAATAAAGTCAGGTTCCTAATTTTGCTTTTCGATTATTTTGAGAAGAACATTCATTTGATATCAAAAACTACCAAAGGATTACATTATAATTCAAGAGCTGGAGGTATTTTAATAAGTCATACTCAATCGGGTCATATTCGGAATTGCAAAGGTGAGGTTAGGACATGTCTCTACGTTGTTGTTGTTGCAACAGTACTCAACACATTCATTAAGTCTCGTCAAATGGTGAGTCAGTGAGCCTAAGACTGAGAAGGCGTACTACATCCATGGACGCAGTCCGTAGTGCTTCCGGTGGCATGGTCCCCGAGTTGGTGTTGGGTGTTGTAAGGACCTTGCCCGCATGCTTAGAGCCGTATCTTTAAGTCTGTCTGTGAGAATATCCTGAACGAAGCTGTGCTAGGATGCACCTGGTCTCTCTGAGCAGTTCTGCTTCCTCATCGCTGATGAGCGGCGGTCGACGTCCAATTCTTGGCTGTTGGGCTATTCTGTAACAAGTTGTCACCTTTACTTTTTGCTTTCAAAACAGCCTACCAGTCTAATGTACCAAATGCACTTGGAGTGCGTAACAACAACACAGAGGGTAAACAAATATAAGCAAAAAATTAAAGTGACAAAAGTTAGCAACCGGCTGACACAGTGAAGATGGGGGGGTGCTGGTGTGCGAAACAACAAGGCTGTGTACCAAAATATACTTCAACTAGATTCGGCACCAACAATTAAAGGGTAAACGGCACCAACTATTAACAAGTAATCAACTACAAGACCAATATGTGTATTAGGGTGAGCCCAAATTACCAAACAATATACCAAATAAATTTTAGCCGAAATATTTAAAAAGCAACGCGCAACGATATTAAGCTAACAAATAACACCAAAACAAAGCCTTGTTTAGGAATGCGCCCAAGGTGAGGTCCAACCAACAGGCTACGAACCCACTCGCACTACCGCCCGAGCTGCCGGGAATACCTTTAACCCGCCAAGTGGCTGGACTCCGGGTGCAGGATGCGAAAAGCTTAGGTGGGGAACACATTAGGGTGAAATCTACCGACAACACCAAAAGCCGAACACGTGCAAAAACTCAAAGGATACTTATGCTGTGGTCGGGATGTGCTTCGGCCACGGGGTGCCCCTGCGGGCTTATCGCCTCCAAGTCCGGTATCGACACAATAATCTTAATCGTCTCGCCTCGCGCCTTTCCTCCGATTTGTCTGCGCGCCTGCCGTCTTTGGAGCCTAGTCTGGCACCCTCACAAATCAAAGTAAATAAAACAAATCTCGTACCTCGATTGAAATACCACAAATCAAATATCGCTTCTTGAAAACACTCATTCCCTCCGGCCCGATCAATTGGCGGCGGCCCTTTAATCCTTAAAAAAGAATCGAGCGCTTTCGCGGTCACCATCACGGCGCACACAAACACCATGGGCAACAAAAGTGCCGTAATAAGAGAAAAAGGCGACGGCCCTATTGAGATTTTTAGCGTCATCTCTTACTCCTATTTTCTTTACGATTGGTCGGTGTCGTTTTGGCGCGAACACCCCTAATGGAGACCTTTCCCCAATGTACTAGCACACCACCGGCAATCAGCTGCTTTTCTCTTCAAACTGGGCTTTAATTAATACCACTAGTTTCCGGTAGATTTCGCTCCTATCGGTTGGTGTAAAGGGAAGTAAGGGTAAGAAAAAGGAATCAACAAAAGAACCTTTGTTGCGTCCAGTACGCGACAATTTTAGAATCGCTATCGCAACTTTTCGAAGTTCTTTATGAATGTAAACAAATTGCGATAACTATCCGAAATTTGTCGGTAACTCGTTACAGAATAGCCCCCTGATCTCCTTGTTCCACGCAGGATGTTATTTGGAAAAAGGACGTGGACTTGTCAACGTCTTCAGTGTCTTCGACAGCAGTCATTTGCAGCATAGGCATTGAAAAGTACAGTACTCGGATCCGTGCCACTGTAAGAAGCCGTGGTGGGCATTTGAACGATGATGTTCCACACGTAATGGTATACATAGGCCCCTTAAATAGAAAAGAGTTTCGCTAATATTTCACACATTCCATTTCAACAACAACCTGCTGCGATAATGCTTAATAATTGGATTATCCAAATCAATATTCTTCCTACTGTAAAATTAGTAATTCGTTTCCGTATAATACTTCATGACCTCCGACAATGTCTAAACATAAGGCGCGTTATGTGGATTTATTCACTATTCTAGTTTGACAAAAAGATGGGCACATGTAACAACTGCCACGTACACACATGTAACAAAACAAAAGCCGGTATTCCTTATTGAATACAGATATCTAT
Organism: Rhagoletis cerasi; assembly: GCA_029783565.1. NCBI lineage: Eukaryota > Metazoa > Arthropoda > Insecta > Diptera > Tephritidae > Rhagoletis > Rhagoletis cerasi. Next base: position 449 of record JAPVRG010224637.1, on the reverse strand, counting down.
TTTTGCATAATGTATGTGCACGCTTGTACGTAAGTCATCCTAGAACAAAGCTTTATCAAATAATAAACGTGTCTTTAGGCACCGAAGCTACCTGCGAGGCCAACTTCTACTTACCATACTACAACCGTTTAGAGCAGCCAACTTGTAAACAATGGAAATTATAATTCTATTAAGATTTTACGCTTGAAGTATCCTTCTACACATGCTCGAGAAACAAGTAAATCGCTGATGATGACGGAACTGAAAAACTGAAGAAAATAATGGAAAGAAAAGAGAAAAAAGCTATGGACTGCTTGGCGCAGGATGCATTGCTGAATCAATCTATTCAACTTTGTTGGCAATTGTCACAAGCGAGCGTTGGAAATCCATGTTCGTGGATATGTTCAAGTATGGTGTGTAGTGCGCGAGTGGCAGCGCGTAATATTGACATTCCGCTGAATGATTTCATA
>JAPVRG010224621.1:521-11677 GCA_029783565.1 Rhagoletis cerasi | reverse complement strand
ATAGCATTGCTCTTTCAGAAAGAGAGTATACGTATTTCTAAATTTGTCTTCTTTTTATCGATATTGCCTTACTGGTCCGCACATATGAAAGAAAAATTGTATGAAAAGTTTCCCCTACAAAAGATCAGAAATAGGGACTCCAAGAAGAAGAAGATGATCGCACTAGAAAATCACATACAATATTTACTTAGTAGTTCACAATTTTATAAATTTTAATACATAATTAAATTTCAATACCATAATTTCCCACACTGAAATCGGCTATACATGTTTACATAAAGTACCGCTATTCTTCTCCACTCCATAGCTGTGTATAGTACATACGTAAATATGTATGTATGTATTTGCATCAACCTCTTAATTCCACAACCATTCCCAAATCGTTTCTTAAATCATCAGCATAAAAATATTCGACCGACAGCTGATAAACTGGCAGCAGCAGCAACAGCAGTAAAACCAACATTCATCAACCAAGTCTTATTTTGATGCAATGCGTCACAACATACGCCAACATTATTGTTGTTGCAAACTGTTGAATGACACGTAATTGTCATCATTAATTAACATATTAATTTTACTATCCGATGTTTGGCAAGTATCTACATACATGCATAGATTTTTAAGGCAAGTGCCTCTTCTATACTATGAGGCAATGCAGTAATGAGTGTGTGGCAAGTATGCTTTGTGTGCTTTATTTGTGTGTTCACATAAATTTTACAAGTGACACCGTCGTTGACATGATCGTCACCCCCACGAGTATGCGAATGCTCGCCTCAATTGTGAGTGCATACGAGCTGCATAGCATAGAATTGGTGTTGCAATGTGGGGAGCGTCTGCACATGCAACATTCATATGGGCGTAAATGCTTCAATATACAAACAAATGCAGGTACGTATGTATGTGTACAGGGTTACGGGGAAAGTCGTTCTAGATACTTAAGGACATAATTATTTAGGTAATTTTTAATTAATTTGGTTATATGACAAAAAAAAAGTAATTTAGGGAAAATAATGAAAATTTGTATCAGGAATCGAGGCGGCCATGTCGAGAACGAACTATAATGAAAAAAGTTTAAATAGCTAAGTTTTTTGTTTTAGACGCGTATTTTTGAATTTTTTTCCTTCTTATGAAATTTTACCCTCCACTACTTGAGCCCGCAATCCGCCTACGGGTTACTTCTTTAATTTAAGTATTATACCTTTTGGATAGCTAAAGAGACATAATAGTTTTTAAAATAATTTGCAGGATAGTCTCCATACAAAAAGGTTTTTTTATTGCTGTGCAGTAGAAAACACTTAGTGAGAAGTCGTAAATTCAAAACTCTGTTAAGAAGCCATTTTTAACTTTCAGGGCTTGGTTCAAGTTTAGTGATGATTTTTATTAATTGACATACCCTTTAACTAAAAACAGAAAAAAATTGGACCCTTGAGCATTTGAAAAAAGTCGACGAAAGGCAAAAAAAAAAATTTTTTTTAAATGATCTTTAAAATCGAATATCTCGAAAACGGTTAAATTTTGGACATCATTTCATGTCACCAAATTAATCAGAAATTACCTAAATAATAATGTCCTTAAGTATCTAAGACGACCCTCCCGGTAACCCTGTATACATATGCATGTACATATGTATGCTATTGCGTTTGTATGAGGGAGGTAAATACGTACGTGTAAAAAGCATTAACTGCAACACTGACAAATGGGTGACAACAGCAGCACAGACACTGCCAACAGCAAAAACATAAATAACTTTGCTAATTGTAGCTTGCATATCGATTCAAAGTAAATGTGCAACATAGCTGAGATTTACATATGACTTTGTTGACAACTTCCAGCGAATTGGGGGAGGACTTTTGTTGTTTTGTTTTTATTTGCTACAGTGCCTTTGCTTGTTACGCCTGCATACATATTATATGCATCAGTTCAGCGAGAAAATCCAGTGCAATTACAACTTTCAATTAATTTGTTAACTACACCCAGCACACATCACACACAAGTGTTTACATACGTGCGTACACAAATATACATTTGCTGACTTTTATCCTTTGACGAAGGGTCGGTCATATGAACGTGCTGGCTCAGAGCAGTATGAACCCTATGTAGCTTTAATGGCTGATTGTGAGTGAGCGATTTATTTCCATGGCTTTAATAGGTCAAATGAAAGTGTGTGAAATACGTATATAAATATGTATGTACATACATATGTTGGTACGAGTATGTATGTATGTATGTAAATAGATGGCTGTGGCGCCACAAACAACAATGCTATGTCAGATTTTAATGAAAATTGCAGCGAGTGTAAGTAATGCAAAACAAACAAAAAGGGGTTGCGCAAAAGTAATTGATTTTATTTTGCTTTTATGATTTTGACTGCAGCTCATCGCTTGGCATTTTCATGATTGTTGTTGTTTTTGCTGCTGTTGCACATTCCACTGATTTAATTTATAAAATATTTTTGCATTTTTACAACTCATCACTTACGCTCGGTTGGCTTGTAAGTGCACATGCTCTTGTTTTTTTTTCTTTCATTTATTTTATTTATTTATTTTTTCTTTGCTCATATTGGATTTACGAGTAATTGCGCCTAAAAGGCATTTTCCGTAATTCGCATGAAAACTCACAAGAAACAAGCAAAATAAATAAACATATAAAAGCATCAGTAAATTTCAGTTGTTGCTGCTGAGATTATTTAAAACGAAATTTGTCGCCATCGAAGAGCAATAAAAACGGAAAGCTACAAACTTTACGGGTGAGTGCGTTAAAAAAATTAAAATAATAGACAATTGTAATTCCTGTTGTATTTGTAGCTGTTGTTGTTAATTGATTACTTGCCTTTTGCAGAACAGACTTCTCGTAAATGCGCCGAGTATACCTTCTTAATAAGCGGCAATTAAAAAGCGAACCATTAAATAAAGTTATTTATAGGTTTTCACTTGGGTATAAATTAAAAGTTGTTTCAATTATAAAATGGAAAATTATTACATGTGTAGGTATATATGTATGTATGTATGCGTTGGCTAGTAGAAATTATTCGCTTGATAGGTATTTATTATTGCACTTAAGCGGGGAAAATAATATACAAAATAAATAAAATACCCATTTATTTGCATGAGAAATATTTATGTAGAAGCTTACATAAGTACATATAAACCAGCAATTTTACAGAGAAAAAATAGGTAGTAAAATGGGAAAAAGTTAATAAAATATTCCATGGCTTTTCTTCAAAGCAGTATTTTTATATCCAAAGGAAAATCTTACTAATAAAATAAATAAGATTTTTGGTTTTCTTAATAAAAAATAAAAAAATTAAAAAAACTGCTCGGATCTGATATTGAAATTGTGACTAACATACTAGATGGCAGCTCGCAACTCTATCTATTAAGGTTTAGTACAGATGCCGTTCTATGTAATAATATTAATTTCTTGCCATATGAAAGCAAAAAGGTAATATTTTTAACCGATTTAAAAAGGGAGTAGGTTATCAATTCGTCGGAATATTTTTTTTAATGTATGTTACCGCATGACTTTGGACCACGTGAACCGATTTCCATTATTTTTCATCGAAAAGGTGTTACCTCAAGGTTTGTCCCATACAAATTTGGCTTAGTTCCGATTATTGAACCATGAAGAAATTAACGGTACTCCTAAATTTCTATATGAGAATTGAAGTCGGTTGTGTGTTTTGCTTAAAAATTATTTGTTAATAAATTCAGTAGAATTTCTTATGAAAAAAGATAATTTTTTTCTAGAAAATGTAACTTTTTCTGACGAAAAAAATGAAGAAGATAATCTTATTAATACGAGCATATTAAATTAAAGTTTCCACGAAAATAATCTATAAGAAATCTATATGAATATTCCTTGGTTTTTTCGTTTGTCGTATCCCTTAGTCGAAATACCTTTCATAGAAAAACTTTTATTCTTATAAGTCATATTTTTCTCTGTGTAAAAAGTGCAATTATCCCGCGACATCGTTCACGATTCTGCGCTTTATAAAAGGATGAACGTGATAAAAGATTTGTAGAGCGTAATATTTGTTCGTCGAGAGAGGTCCCTGCTTTTCAATTACCCACCTGGCTCAAAGCAGCTCCTGTTGGCAAGTGTTGTGCTTAGCTTGATCTGCAGACTGTCATTATTGTTAGTGTTAATGATGGATCCTTGGCAGATAAAGTACTTCATGCTTCCTAATTGTGACTGCTAACAGTGAAGAACCGAAGACTCTTTGTATGTCGGCAGAAGGTACTTTATCTTTGCTGGAAAATGCTGCGCTTGCGGTCTCGGTTTTGAGATCGACGATGTCAATGCCATTTGCATACGCCGGAAGCATAGTGTTTTCGCTGTATGCGGTGTCCTCGAAGTAAAGTACTTGACAAATGAGGACACAAATGAGGAGCGCTCAATGCTAAAGGCGACAAGTCTGCGGGATTACCTCCTGATCGGTATATCGGAAATGGAAAGCTTACTCTAGTGACTCTTCCACTAATAAATCTCGAAAAAGGCTCAAAAGATCTCTGAGTGCGCGTGACTGCTTTTAATCAGCACACTATAAAGAATTGATTCCCGAATTTTTAGCGAAAGTCAACAGGGACAAACTTCCTTTGTATTAAAAATATACAGACGTATGTACATATGTACTTTCGAGATTTTAATTTTTCACGTTTTATAGGAACCCTTACCTGCGAATCGAAAAAACCCAAAATAAGTATTGCTTTCCAAATTTTTGTTTGTTACAATATTTTAAAGCGCATTTAAACCATTAAGCTTACGTGTACGCGACTTTAAAAATACTTAAAAAAATACATAATTTTGTCCCAGAATAAATTGCGAAATCAACAGCAATTACAGCAAAGATATTTTAATCAAAATCAAAAGCATGAAAATCTTATCAAACTCCGCGTGCATCCGCGTAAAAAGTGTCAAATGAATTATGCCAGGCGCGTTCGGTTGCCACTTAATGCCAAGCCTTTGCTGACAATTGTCATACTCGAGTGAAAAGGTTTATTTATGTACTGCAAAACTTCAAAAATTAAACTTCTGTTTAGATTTCCAGCACTTCATACAGCGAGCGAGTTGATTTCCATTTCCCCTCCGCTAATTGCAGACGCAGGCAAATGAAATACATATGTACATAAACAAACAAAAAAAAAAACAGAAAGAGCACAAAGCCTACCTCACGCCTTCGCACATTTCAGTTCAGTTCACCTCAGCTCGGTTCACTTTCACTTGCAATTTAAATTCCCGACAAACAACATGGCACAAAAAGTGCAAATGCCTGCTGGCTATGCGGCCCCCATTCCCCTTGTAGCGTCCCCAGGCACGTCCCCTTTGATGGCATTTCATTTACCCTTAATCCTTTCCGTTCAAAACAAAATGTATTCATCAACAACGGCAAACACGGCGCACAGCCAGCAGTGAAAAGCAGTAGCAACGACGACTGAAGTAACAAAAGCAGCAGCAACACGAACAACAACAACACCATCAACGCCAGCAACTAACTTTGCCTTAGAATAAATCGCAAATTGTCGTGTTTACGCATTTTACATGATGTCTTGAGCAATTTTACGACTTGCAATTTTGCTACCCGACTGACACGTTGCACCAAGTGACGGAGCGTCAGTATGCAGTATACTGCGACACCCCCCCTTGCCCTATCGCTTTCAAAGAGCCTAAATAAAGTGCAAAACATGCAGACTTGGCAGCCCACCTCGGCAATTTGTTTTGTTGTTAAATGTAAATGCGTTTGCACACCTAGCCAGCACTCCAGCATTTCTCAAGGCACATATGTATGTTTGTATGTATTTACTTTCTGGCAACTTCCCAGCTCACGCCCTTCCACTTCCTCTTCCCAAGTGTTCGAAGCATTTATTTTTGTTCTTGTTTGCAGCACAATAGTGCCTTTGAAATACTCGAAATGAAATGTGCGTAAATGCATTCACGCACACGTCTCTTCAAAGTTGCACGTTCGTCGGTTGCACTATGTTTGTTGCACGTACGAACATTGTAAATGCTATAATAATAAAATAGCAATAGCAGAAGCATATTTAAACTAAAAGCAGCTTCCTTTGCATTCACTTGCAAAGCTACAAATCTACATCTACATCTATGTATATACATATTGCAGAAGAACAGTGTATAAAAGCATAAATACCCCAACTGGAATGACAAAGAGTTCCGTGTCGCTGATGCAGGCCTCTCTTCAAGAGGTAGAAAAGATATGTAGGGAGACGTGAATGCTCAGAACTTGAGAAGCTTGTAGGGAGGAAATCGAGGCAATAGTGACTTATTTTATGAAAAGGAACTCAAACCATTATACAGAGACTACGCACTCGGCCAAGGCGGCTTCAAACAAAAACAAGGCCTCGGAGCAGACTTTATACGGGCCGAGCTGTTCAAAGCCGCTAGCGTAGAGCTGGTGGGGCATAGATACCAGCTGTTAAGCAGAATTTGGTATGATCAATGGATGTCTGAAGATCGGGATCTCAGTGTACTTTGTCCAATCCACAAGAAGTGAGATGCCGCCTTTTCCACCAATTATCACGAAAAAAAGCCTTCTTAATATTGCTCATAAGGTCCTGTCGACGATGCTGCGTGAAAGACTGAAGCCCTTCATAAAACATATCATTAAAAATAAAAAAAATAAATAGATTGGCGCTTACACAATATGTTAGTATTTGGCCGAGCTTCTCCTCTAATTTGTGGCGTGCGCCTTGATGTTATCGCACAAAGGGGAGTGACCTGCAGTTTTACGCCGACTCCGAACGTATTGTATTGAGAAGCGTTTTCATGGCAGAAATACACTCGGAGGTTTGCCATTGCCTGACCACTGTTAAGAAAAGCCCTTTTTTAAATAATTTTTTCGAGATGCCGCTCGGGCCAGGGCTTGAACCCAGGCCCCTCGGGGTGGTAGTGCACACTATGATATGCAACTTACCAATTTGGACTTCAGATCTTGGCAAATACACTATTTACTAGGTTCTCAAAGTTCATCAGTTCTGATAATACGAAATGACGTGGCCTCTTCGACGCGATGTCTAAATATGGCGTACCCCGCAAAACTAATATGGCTATGTAAATGGACGTCGATCATAACCTTCAGCTCCGTCCAAATTTGCAAATACCTTTCCGCGCCATTGGAGATCCAACGAGGTTTTAAACCAGCCGAATCATTATTGTGCGACTTACTTAATCTGATATTGGAAGGCCAACCTGAATCGCAGCGGCGCCGTATATGTAGTACAACAAAAGTTGCCGGCTTTCGCATTTGACTTTGACAGTGTCGACCACAACACCGGGGCCTTTAGTGTAGCACTCTCCAACATAAAGAAAATGGCAAAAAGAGGTTGGCCTAACGACGAACGAAAATAAGAGTTCTGTTCCAGGTGCTTCACGATTTTCACGATATTCACGATATGCACGAAAAGCTGTTTTTCGCCCTTAATAAACCTTATGGAAGGCGGCCACCGGGAACGACTTCGGGTAAAAACCTGCAACAGGCTTAAGATGAAGTTGACGTCACACACAATGGAAAGACCATGCGCTTAACTGCCGTAACTTCACGAAGGGAAGTGGTAATTGGCGGCCCAAACCGACACACGGTTTTAGAGCCAAATAAGACGAAGAAGATGATGGAGGAGAAAACTGGGTGTCCGGAAAGTAAGTAGAAGCATTTATTTCTGTGAAATTGGCTTCAGAAATTTGTTGGGAGGATCAAGACTCCTAGGATGAGACGAGGCACTGGAACAGTAAAAATCATCGGTTAAAGGAAGGTTCGGCAAATAAAGAACAACAGGTTTGTTTTATAGCAGTGAATGCACGAGGACCCCTCAAAAAGCAACGTTTGACCTGAAAATATCGTAGGCGATGAAAAAACCTTATTTTAGTGGATGAGTTAAAATTAAAAGATTTATGTAGGATCGTGATGCCATACACAAGAAAATAAAAGCTTTGGGAATGTTCGTTTTACTCTGGGCTAGGACAGGTACCTCTACTCAGTTAATCTTATTTTTTACATATCTACATAGTTAAAGATTTTAAGTGAAATCCCGGAACTCTACATTAAACAGCCAGGTAACAGCCCGACTCAGATAGCTGAATTTGATTATTTTCTCGACCAAAAAGGACTAGTTCCTAGCCTATGTTAGGGCATTCCGATTTCATGCAGAGTGTTTTCCATTTCTGCATTTTGTGTTATGGTATATTTAAATTAATTTATTACTTGCACTTTTATATACATAGTATATAGATGTCAGTATGCATATGTAAATACATGCATACATATGTACGTACTTTATATACCGACAATAAGACTGAGCAATTATCTTCACTGCTAGTGTGAAAATGTTTAAATTGGTTTCTAAATTTAAACGCAATCAGAGTAAACAAAATACATGCAACGTGCCACAATAATGTGCGCACAAGGAGTGCCAATGGAGTACACGCTAATTCTCATAAAACGCACATACAGTGTTGTATTTACATGATGTGTAATTGCACGATGTGTTCGTGCCTCATGATCATATGCATATTTACACATGTATATTACATACATATTTATGGCGGCCGCTGTGGTGTAGTGGTTAGAAGTGCGCACTACAACACCGTGGGGCCTGGGTTCAAGCCCTGGTCCAAGCAACATCGCAAAAAATGATAGGCAAAAAGGTTTTTTCTTAACAGCGGCCGCCGCTCGGCAGGCAATGGCAAACCTCCGAGTGTATTTCTCATAAAATACAATCGCCGTTCGGAGTCAGCATCAAGGCGCACTTCACAAATTGGAGAAGAAGCTCGGCCAACAACTAACATATTGTGTGAGCGCCAGTCTATTATTATTATTATGTATGTATGTTTGTATGACTAAGAGCTACCGGTTAGCGCACGTTCGCCCATTTGTACAATATTTATAATTTATGTACAACTAGCCAATTTCTTACTTTGTTGATGCAAATTAACCAGACGCAAACGTGAGTGAAAACAGCTACGTATAGAGAAGTCAATAATATTATTTTTAAAATTGAAACTACTGCCAATGGATGTGTAAGACTAAGACACATATGTACACAAAAACATACATATAGGTTTAGTGAAATCCTGAAATGCACAGTTTAAAAGGAAATTGGAAACAATAAATCCACATCGTGATTGCTACAGTATTTTCCTTAAATATTTTTGGAACATTTTCAAAACTTTTAAGACTGGTGGAATCAATTTGAATCGAACTTTCTACATATTGTAGATACATATAAAAAAGGTTAAAAAATAATAATTTGTGTAAAGTAAGTATACCTACAAATGTTACCGTGGGTCTGGCTGATAATGAAGTCTTTCTCCACTTATATTGCTTAAAAGAATCAATTCCGTACTAAAGAGTGAAAGTGAGTACTTAGGCTGATGAAGTATAAATTCTGCATTATTCTCGTGCCTAACATAAGTAAAATCATTCAAAAGGTGTTAACAGAAGAGAAAAAAGTCGGCGCCCCCATTTCAGTCCGCCAGGTTTTTCCCTGTATATTTCCATATACGAGCATAATGTATAGAAAGCTTGAAAAAGCTTTGCGAGCGTGCCTATGAAGTGACCAACTCCAGCTTAAGGCCATAACGAATTTTTTCCTTTGACCAAGTTGTAATGCACCCCACATCTCTTTTAGGGTAATTCTTCCCGATAGATGTTATTGGGGAATTAGATATGTCTGCCTGGAACTATGTACCCTTATACATCGATGTTTCTAAAATGAAGCGTAAAGTTTGAGCAAGGGTTTCTCGGACGCCCTGCGTGTTGTTCGACCTTTTCATCTGGTATTTTTGCCGAGTCTTTCCTAGGCTGCTCATGAAAGCTGTCGCTTGTGGAGCAAAGAAACACCAGCTAAATTTAGGACGAGCGCATTTTCTTACAAACCCTGGCCGAAGCAAAATGTGATTAAAGAATCTCGATAAGTATAATTTTAGTTTCTGGATCCAAAATAGAAGTTTACGCTGGATTCAGGTTTTCTGGATCAAGAACATACTAAACCCATCGACAAAACTTAGTAATTTACGCCACTAAATCGAGACCGAAATCCCACCCCCAATCGGAACTATAAAGAGGGGAAATTTTCTTCTTCTTCTTCCGCTTCTTCTTCTCCTTCTTCTTCTTGTTTGGCGCTGTAACCGTCTTAGCGATTTTGGCTGAGTCCAACAAAGCCTTCGCCAACTTATACCAATTCGAAATGCCAAGTAAAGCCAGTCCTTCTCCACTCGAACATTTTTCTTCACAATTTTCAAAAATCGGCTCATCGGTAGCGTAAGGCGGCATACAACCTTCATAGAACACACACAATGTTAGAAAACCTCAAGGACTGACGTTATGTGGTTATTAGCGGTTTCTACTATACTGGGCATTGGCCAGTTGGTATTCACGGATTGGAAAAGCCTTTAAGGAATTTTGCAGAAGTTTCAGGAACGCAAACGAAAGGGAGCAATAGAGCACGTTCTTTTCAGATTCGAAGCTTTAATCAGATCACATCAATGTAAGGTCGAACTGATATAAGATTCACAACATACTCAATCTTATCAGCCACGCTGGTTGGTTTTAACATAGCCCAAGTTCTTACTTGGGCGTTAAGTTATTCGCCGCCATTATGTCCTAACCTAACTGCAGAAAAAGGAAAGATGAAATCGAACAGGCAATAGTTCAATGACTCCTCAGCAAAGAAGGGGTCCTCTGGGAGAATTTCAGTACAGCTCAGTGCAGGAACCGTACAAATAGAGCCTTAGTAAAAACTTAATTTTTATAAACTGTTCCGTCTGGCATTAAACACTAATCGGAGGTCTATGGTATTCAAAGGGCACATACTCGTACATATGTATGCAGCTACTACCTGGGCGTTGAGGTCTTTAACGTCTTCATAACCTAACCCAAGCATACTTTAAAAATATAGTTTATGTACTTTAATTGTGACCACATACTGTAAATCTCATTGCCCAACTGATTTTTTTTTTATTTTTATTTCAATCAAAAGCTCGTTCAATGAAAATCATCTTTCGAAAGTATGTAGCTTAATGTGTGCGCTTCAATTAATTACATGTGTGTTGTTTTTTACGACCTGACAAAATAATTACTTTAATTGCAGATTTATTATGATTACGTTTTAATCAACATGAAAGCGTTTTAAAACTCTATTAAAAAT
>JAPVRG010224604.1:0-11738 GCA_029783565.1 Rhagoletis cerasi | reverse complement strand
TTTTAAGTTGGGAATCCTTGATTTCTTCAAATATGATTTTATTGGTATCTAAAGTCATTTACTGCGTTCATGTATTGAGAGTATTTTTTCTATTTTGAGCAATTCAAAATTGAGGATCTGAAAATTTTAAGATATTCATAATTTACAATTTTTGATAGTAAAAAATATTTATGAATTATTATTATTCTGTCCATCTTAAAGCTAATTCCTCCAATAATTATTCCCTCTTAAAGACAGCTATGGCTTATCTGTTCTCAGTGCATTAAAGTCTCCAAAACTTTTTAAATGAAACTATTTCTCGAAATTTTCACTAAAATGCTAATACAGCTTAAAGAAAATTGGAAATATTCTGCTTTCTATTAAATATCTAAAAAAAAGTATTTTTCTAAATCTTATGATGACTCTTTTAAAGAAACATTCTAACTATTATTTTCTGAAAAGTGAAAACGGAATGTGTACCATCAACTCAACAGAGAATCTAAAGTTACTAATTCATAACTAATTCGCTATATTGTAGTTACGGCACCTGAAAACTATTGAGTTTATTCAGTGTGTTTATTGAGTCTATCATTACAAAAAATCAAAAAATCTTACAGACTAGGGTAAAATTAATAGGTTAAAAATAAAGAACTACAGTAGGAGTACACAGATTCAATTAAACTTCTGAAAGACTGCCTACTGATAGAAAATTCAATACTTAACTTTTTTGGAATTGTATTAAGTTCAGTAAGAGTCCTCCAAATCGCAGCTTGAGCTTTAGCAGAGGTAACATAAAATGGGCGGGATGAACAGCAACACTCTGCTGGGGGCATTGAAACCGATATGCTCAAGTAATTCTGGACAATCAATGACGCCAGCAATCAAATCGTAAACAAACAAGAGAATTTAAATCTATAAGCTTGCAACGAGCTATATAGGGCGGAAGAGGATCAGAGGATCGAAGCGACTGAAGGGCAAACCGAATAAATTTCCTCTGGACCCGTTCAATACGAAGTACATACATGGCAACTATAAATAGGACTTCAGATAAACGAGGCAAGCTTTGAACGAACAAGAGAGTTAAAGATAGTTTTCCTTGTATAGAGATCCTTAAAATCCTTCGTATGCCTTCGCAGAAAAGCTAAGTTCCTGTATGCCTTCGGAAGAATATATATTCTTCCTTTTTTCTTTTGATTGACAAATCACATGGGGCCTATAACACAAGCACTACAAGTTCAACAAATGGAGAAATAAATTAAACAACTGTAGATATTCTGTAACACAAAGTCACTGTTAGTTATAAGCGGCGCACTTGTAATTACCGAACTTTTTGTACAATTGTAGTATCTTTCCGTATAACACACTTGTACAGTTGTGTTAGAGACGAAAATTCGCGGAAAGGTTGAGACTGAATGGAGAACAGTGTGAAGCCGTGCTTGAAGATATACGTCCAGCAATTGTTAGTAAGACAACTTCGATAGCTTGATAATCTTAAAAATTTATAATACGATAACGTTACACTTCGATAAATATTGATAACTCCGAAATTTCGATAACTCCGTAAATTTTGAAAACTCGATAAAACAAAATTTCGATCATCCCATAAATTTTGGTAAATCGATTAACTTCTATATAGCTAAATGATTTTTATATAGCTCGATAAATTTTGATATATCGTTAACTGTCGATAAATTTCTATAACTATCGATAAATTTATATAGCACAATAAATTTCATGGTTCCATAAACTCGATAACTTGATAAATTTGGATAATACGATAAATTTCATAGCTCGATAAACTTTGATATCTCTTTTAACTTGAAAAACTATTTAAAAATTTCGATAACTCGATAAATTTCGATTAATCGATAAATTTCATAACTGCGTACATTTCAGTAGCCAATAATTTTTCATAACACGATAAATTTCGATAAGTCGATACATTTTGATACCGATCGATAAATTTCGATAGCTCGAAAAACAGAATTCGCTACATTTTTGTCTTGATAAATTTTGAAAACTATCGATAAAATTTGGATAACCAGATATATGTTATTTCAGTAAATCAATAAATTTCCGAAAACCTTTAAAAAAAGAGGAAGAGAAGAAATAGAGCTTTTGTGTAGCATAGTGATGCCAAAACCGTGGTACTATTGCAGAGCTGTTTAAGGCTTTCTGTAGAACTTATATGGACGCGCACAGAGTTAAGAATCTCTCTGATCATTATCCATGTAAGAAGGATCGCGGCAAAACTTCTGTCCATAAAAACCGCTATAGATGAGTCATAAGCGAAAAATTAATCACAATATAGCTTCTGATATTATCATAGATGGCAAGAAAAACTCGTATAATCAATGTACTCCATGTTATGTAGAATCTGGCCTCTTTATCATGCCCAAAGGGCGGTGTAGTCTCGCGTCGCTTGTGGTCTTTGATAGTGAACTCCCTTTTAACTTCGGCCCATCCAAGATACGGATTGAGTACTCAAAATTTGTGGACGGTGTCGTGGAATCTTTTATAGGACTTGCGCTCTGAGACCGACTATAAATTTTTGGGCCTGCTGTGATATAGTCAAAACCAGAGCTTCTATGTGAAATAGACTGCAAAGGACAACATAACGAGTGGCTCTTAATGATCTGTTTAAAATCCTACCCATCAATTAAGTGAACACAGAAAAAGAAATCAAGAGGATATATCGACTGTACACTTTCAGTTATTGAGTAGGCTATTGTATGTGTAAAAGCAGCGCAGTTTTTCTCGTGTACGTGTGAAAGCAGAAGAGAAAAATTTGGCACGCTTGCCTATGAAATGGCCAGCCCTGCTTTATAGTAATGCCTCCAAGACGAATAATAGATGTAAAGCTGCCTGGCATCTAGAGGGTAACGCTTTTCTGCTCTTGGTAAAATGACAACGGGTTTTCCATCGCAGAGCTGTCAGATAAATCAGGTTCATAAAAACCTACTCTGGTCAAATCTTGCCTGGAGTACCGAACGTTTCTATATATCTATATACCTGACGTTCGCAAGACTGAGGTAGTGCTTCTCAAATGTTTCAAATATATTGAGAATAGACAGAATCATTATATTTCCCTCGAAATGCTACTCAGATTCATCATAGACTCTGGAAATTTTGCAGAGGAGTAATGACCCACTTTATTTTATCATTTTGTACATGCCAAACATTGCCTTTCTCTACTGGGTTACTTTACACTAATTAGAACATTAGCTTTCCCACTGGGGAAGTCCATGCGAATTTCGCGATTTACACCTGCGCAGGCGTATGTATTATTGATTTTTAAGTGAGAAATCTCAAATGTTTGTACGCAGCAAATGACTTTAACCGTTGATTGTTTAGTAATTTTGTTTTCGGTTTGTAATTTTTTTTTATCCTGGAGACAGTTTTTTCGAACTCAAGATGCAGACAAATCTATAAACTAATTGCATATGCTACTTATGTATGTATGTATATAACTTCAAATATTATATGTAAGAATTTGAGTATTTGATAAATGAGATGAACTGTTGTTGTATTCGCTATAGGCGCGAGAAATGGAATTCCAAAATTGATTTTTGCAATTAATCAGTGGCGAGTATATTCTTGCTGGGGGGTATGCAAAATATTTACTTAAATATTATTTGTTTATTTTATGCTTTATGCACTTAAATGTAAGAAAATAACTGAAAGTGTATTGAGTATGCCTTTGCTTTACTAAAAGGATTATAGGTAATCGACTAGATTATTTGCTGCACTCACTTCTAACTATTTATTTATTAATGTATAACAAATGCAAACTACTTCAAATCTATGTTTTTTGCGGTTTTTGCAATCAAAGCATTGCCAATTGTAGTTGTATTGATTTGAAATGAAAAATGAAATATAATTTTTTAAAGGTTACGGTTGGTTTGAGGAGATGCGATTAAATGTACGAGTATGTAAGTGATAGAGAACTCTTGCGTTAGAGGTTTTTTTATTTCAAGCGAAAAATGGGTTTTGGGGACGAATGAGTAGTTTTCAAGAATATATTTGCAATGAAATAAGAAATATTTAGAAATTTTAAGGATTTTTGGTGTGGCGCTTTTTTAGTTTTTTTTTTTGATGGTGATGCAAAATCTTAGCATTTTTTCTTTAAGACTCATAACAATAAATAAGTAAATGTTATTCGATTGTGTGAGATTCTTTTGTTTTTATTTTACTTTTTTTTGTATTCTCTGTTTGCGAAACTTACCATTTTTATGTCACTAATTGTCATTATACTTCGTACGAAAAGATTGATTCTGACTATAGCGGGGCCATCTGTTTCGATACAGTAGGTACACACACACACATTTATATGTAGGGTTTGTTTATATATTTATATGTTAGAAATGTTTTCAATAAATTAATTTCTTAAAAATATGCATGTGTAAGTTAGTAGATATGATGATAAAAAATATACACTTTGGCACAATAAATACAGTGACTCAAACAACCGTTCACATATTGATTTTTTTTTTTTCAATATTAAAATGAAAATTTTTAGATTTTTTTTTGAATCTTGTATGAAGTTTGAAACTTTGATTTATTTGGTTTTGGTAAAATCATAAACAATATTTTTATAAAAAATTAACAACACAAAAAATTTTAACTTGAACTTAAGATGGTGATTATTAAAAAAAAATAAAAATTTGAACGCTTGTTTGAGTCACAGTAGTTCAGAAATTTATGAATAATCGTAGACGCGAAGATGTCATTAGGTACAGAAAAATATTTGGTCATATATAATACACTAAGTGGGCATATTATAAATATTAGAAACACATCTGGTTGAAGTAAGAAAAAAATTTAAATAATATAATTTTTCTTCCTAATATTCTTGGTTTGGAATAATACAATACTATATATTAGTTTGATAAAAAAAGTTTGCTGTATTTTTAAACAATATAAATTTTTTTGAAATTAAAAAAAATTTAAGTTTTCTAACAAAAAGAAAATTAAAAACTCAATTAAAAAAAAATAAACATAATAATTTCAAGTTCAGATTGTACTCATTGCTGCTGGTATTTGAAAAAAAAAAATTTCTTAAAAAAAATAATTTTTTAAAATTTTTTTTCTAATTTTTACTTGATTTCACATTGGTAAATTCAGTACGAATTTAATGTTATGCCATACATTTTCTTATTCTACAATAACCTTTGCCTCCTGTATAAAAATTTGTTTTTTTTTTCTTAATTTTTTGTTCTTTAAATATACTTATTTACATTTCTATGCATTTTGCGGAACAATTCAATTTCTTCACATAAAAATAAAAATAAAAAAAAACAATTTATTTATTAAAATTATTTTAAAAATAAATATTTTGAATTCAAATTAGTTGTTTTCCTATATTAGCATGTATAAATATATCTGCAAATATTTTTTGGTATATAATTTAAGAAAAATTTAGAATCATTAAAAAAATTTGTAAAATGATAACTAACTAAAAAATTCAATTCAGGCTTGCTGAATTTCTTTAATTTCTGCATTATTTTCCAGCTAAAGTAAGGTTTTGTTGATAGCTTAATTCTGTTACTATAAATACGTCTTCTTTTTACATTCCTCTTATATTTTTGACGAAAAAAAATCTCCAAAACAAATTTGCATTCAAATTTATATTTGTCGCAGTGTTCTTTGTGTATTTTCTTATTGTGCGTGTGCTTTTTTCTTGTTAATTTGTTCTTACCCGTGCCGTTAATTCCGGATGGACGTATTCTGGCATCATATTTTCCTGCACCTAAAATTTGGTCTAAGACTTTTTTCTCCTTTTCTCGGAAATTTATTTTGGCATTATTAGCTCTGAAATTATGATATGTACGTACGTATAATTGTATTAATCGGACAACAAGTTAGCAAAGTAAAACAATTATATGCTTTAGTATTTTTTTAAGTAAAATTTTGTCTTATTACACATTTACACAAAAAAAATATATATAAGTATACCAATAATGTTTAAATAATTTACGAATTTTGCATAAAGTAAGAGTTGGAAAAGTAGTAGTGGAGAGCATCAATAGTACAGTGGTAAAAAAATTTAAAAATTAAGTAATGAAAGAGTACGATATATACAAAATTTCGTGACAAAGCAAAAAATTTATAATTCTTTAATTATTATTATTTTTGCCACCCGAAACCCCGGGCGAACCCTAGATTTCCGGTGTCTCTCAACATTATACTGTCGCACTTATCATAGTATTTGTTTCTGCCAGCCAGTGCATATCTGTTGGGTTTTGTTTTTTTTTTTGTAGTTACGTTTGCTCTGCGTACTGGCACAGATATGCTTTGTCTAGCATTCGCAAATAATTCCAAAATTTATGCTCCGACAAAAATTAAAAAACATTGCAATATAACAGCGCTTACATGTAAGTACGTAAGTAAATTAATAATACAAAAAGAGTTGAAAATTTGTCTAGTGTTTTGAAAAGGTGCTCGAAAATTCGCACTTATGGTTGTGAGGGTGAGAAGAGAAGTGGAATTTCGAAGTAGAATATTTTGCTTTAACTTTGCTGTACGAAGCCTCTTCGTCAACCTCATCTAAATATAAAGTTTGAAGTTGACCAATCAAGCAATGCTCTGACAATTTTAAGATTTTTAATTTACGAATAATAGCTGCTCCTATTTTTCAAAGAGCTAAACTCATCAACTTTAAAATCTCTAAACTCATTAGAGCAATTACGAATTGAAAAAGCAGGCGAAGTGGTGTCGCTTCTCAAAGTTGAAGAAAACCATTCGAATCGAAAATATCTGCTGCTTCTTATCCTCAAAATTAATGTGCGCAGTTTTGTGACACCATGTGTGAATTTGTATTTGAGTAAGCACCTAATGTTTTTTTGAATGAGTAAAGTTTGCAATGCGATGGAGGTTTGGCTATTCGATAATTTTGAAATTTAATACATCAAAAAAAAGGTATATGCATATTTGAACTGTTCGTCACTAAATAAAGCTTATACTGAGTATTTTATGTTTTGTGAAAACTTTGTCTTTGCAGTTTGAAATTTTTTATGACAAACGGAAAAGGAACAAATTAGAAAATGTGACGGAATGCGCCCAGAGGAGCACTCCCGTGAAGTTGGCCTCCAAACTTTCGAAAAATGTGAAATTTTCTAGATCTCTGGATAGATTTTAAAGAGTTATAGAGTTCTTGGATGAAAATTGCAATAGTTCAGGGGAATTTCGGGCATAAATCGAAAAAAGCGATTTGGGGGCAAACTTCACGCGGCCCCCTTTTTACAAGCAAAAGAGTTCTGATGCCATATTCCAGTTTTCGATAAAGAGTTCTAGAGTACTGCAAGGGGTTTTTAAATAGTTGTGCAAAAAAAAATATTCCGACAACTTTTTATTGATAAAAAAATAATTTTTTTTTCCAGAGTTCTATTAAGAGTTCTAAGTAGCCCCCGAGAATTCTAAACAAAATTCTTATAAAGTTATTTTGTCCGACCAATAGTGAAAAAGTTATAAGCAAGGGGCAAATTTTTATTAACATAAAAAAATTTTCTTTTTTTCCAGAGTTCTGTTGACAGTTCTGAGTAGGCCCCCGAGAGTTCTAAAGAAAACTCTTATAAAACTTTTTTGTCCGGCAAATAGTGCTAAATTTATAAGCAAAAACAAGGGGTAAATTTTTTTTTCTATTGTTTTTGCTTATAACTTTTTCGCTATTGGTCGGACAAAAAAACTTTATAAGAGTTTTGTTTAGAATTGTCGGGGGTTACTTAGAACTCTTAACATAACTCTGAAAACAAATTTTTTTTTTTTAATAAAAAGTTGTCGGATTTTTTTTTTGCAGAACTATTTAAAAAACCCCATTCAGAACTCTAGAACTCTTTATCGAAAACTGGAATATGTCATGAGAACTCTTTTTCTCTGTAAAAAGATTCTGCCGAAATTCCCCGGAACTATTGCAATTTTCAGCCAAGAACTCTAGAACTCTTTAAAATCTTACAACTTATTCGTCGTAAAAAGTGGACTCTCGTTTTTCTCATAAAAGCAGTAATTCCCAGAATATTTATAATTGCGCTTTAAACAAAATGAGTACTGTTGGTGATTAGTATGCATCCAATTATTCGCTAATAAAGTATTGCCTACCGTTTCAATGGAAGCATTTTTTTTAATACAATTCTGCCTTCAATTATTATTTCCATCGCATTGCAATACTTTTAACCTTTGTCTGTTATTCCATTATTGAATTGACAATTTATCGGCAACTGTCGGATGTCATTTCCCTTATAAATTAGACAATTCAATAACATAATTGCATACGAGTATTTGCACAAATGTGAGTGTGTCGTACGTACGTGTGAATAAAAATATACATACATATTTATTTATAGGCTTGTTTGTGTGCAAAATACGTGAAAAAGCTTTCAACACAATAATTTTGTTTTTTGTGTGAATTTACCCTCAAAGGTCAGGTCAAAAATAACGACCATTTTCCATTGACTTATAATTTATGTATTTACAAATATCTACATTCATACTTAAAGTTTATTTGCGTGTGTGTGAATATAGCATTTACATATGCAGTTTGCAGTTACATACATAAAAATATTTGTGTGAGTATTTAAGTAAAAATTTGTATGTATTTATCAATAATATGTATTTAATTGGCGTGTTTACTTACAGTGATGCGCTACATAAACTGGCAAAATAGAATATCGCCCAAAAGTAATGACCGGTGCCCATGATTTGAACAATTTTGGAGAATATTGTTTCGCTCTGTGCGCTTATGTTTGTTGTATAATGCTTTGATGTATGTAGCTTTCCGCTCCTTATCACTTGGTTAGCGCGGGTGTACCTCTATGTGTTGCGAGCCTGAAAAAAATTAAAGGGAAATAGTAGAAATTTACACGTATTTTAGTATAAACATGAGTCGTATATTTTTGGAAAAAAAGTTATGTACATGTATCAGAATGGATATTAATACTATGTAGTATTCAAAGGTTTTAAGTACACAAAAAAGAGTAAATTTTTATGCTATGCTACTGCGGTGTACGAAGTCTTTATAGTCCAGCCGACAGAGACTAAAAATCTGATGATTGTGGATTGCATAGGACCATGCAACATTTTTCATATTGCACAATAGTATGCGAATTCGGAAACACTCACCTTTGTTGGCCATACGTATTTAAATATAAGCATTGAAAACAGAGCTGCATTCAAGTAAAGCTTTGATGTTCAAGGCAACATCAACTATGCGAGAGTGTGTGCCGGCTAAAGCACTCATACAGCCCTATTAAACTATTTTAGTGGTTAAGTTATAGAAAAACAGGTGCACGAGATATAATTAAACATTAAAATACAAAAAAAATGATATTGAGGAGTTCAATTTTTCGCCTTTTGTCCACCTAGAATTGGAATTCAGACCACTTTGAGCTGCTAGAACGGCCCTGGAACATAACACCTGATACGCAGAGTTAGCTTAATTTTCTTGCATTTTATTTTATTTTATTTCCATTTTATTTTATTTTTTATTGTTTTTCTTTATTTTATTGCATTTTGTTTTATTTTATTTAATTTTGTTTTATTTTATTTTTTGTACATATCAACATATGTGTATCTATGCCATTTAGAGCCTCTAATTACTAACACTTATGCATATGCACATACATACATATGTAGGTAACATTCCTCGGCTGCTATCCTTCCGCTTTAAATATTTTTTTACGAATGTATTTACATGCACTAGGCTTTAATAAACACGAACACATACATATCTTTTGTGTAGTGTTTACAATATTCATATTTCATTTATGTAGTTAAGGTCCAAAACTGCCAAAGGATTGGCAAAAATGAGGAGAAAAAACCAAAATGGCCACCAGCACCATTTACGCAAATCGAAATGGGCGAATGAGGTGAAGGACACTTCCAGTCCTTAAATATGCATGTACATATATGTGTATAAGTACATATGTATGCACGGGTTTTTATGCGATGAATAATATTTTTAAGCTCGCAAAGTACCTATATTTAAACAAAAATGCTTTGCACAAAAATTCAAATGTACTTGGCATAAAATTATAGCAAAGCTAAGCCAAAATGTGAGCACCTGCTTTATACTGGCTCGTGAACCAATACCTAAGCCATTTGTGGAGTATGTATGTAGTTTCATAAAGTTTCGCTTTGCTTCGAATCGGATCCAAATTACAATTGAAAATTTGATTGCCCAAACCGTACAAAATCTATACCAAATTTCACTAGAAGACACTCTATAGATTACCAATATTATGAGGGCCATGGTGTTTTTTGTATGGTATTTTTATAAGTAATATAAGACCTTTAAGCAGGAATCGAAAACCATGATTATTTTCAAATTTTCAATGAAAAAATCAAAAGCTTCAAGATATCGTAGAACAGTTTCAAATGTATATATGTGCATGCTTTTTCATGTCCTGTATGAATATGTTAGGTTAGGTTACGGTGGTTGCCACTCCACACAGTCCGGCGAGAGGCACACTTAGGCCGATTCGGCCCATTGTGATGCCACTAATTAAAGAGCTCTTCTTCCTTTCCCTTACTTTACCGTATGATAGAACCATTTTGTAATCCTAACATAACGTTGAAGGTCGCGGATGTCCAAAGAGCGAGTATTGAACTTGCAAGAGCGGAGCAGTGGCAGAGATAGTGCTCCACACTCTCCACCTCGCCCCCAACAGACAGTGTCCTGTAATGATACCGACAAAAATGATAATAACGGGGCGATCGATTTGTACAAGAGTTTTGGATCTTTCCGCATTTAAATTTGGCTAGATCTGTTTAGTGACGGAACATCGTTCGTGGGCCAGTTCAGTGAAAATTGATTTCAGCCTGCATCGTGTGCAGAGTTTACTGAGCGTAGGTCACTTCCCTCCTTCGCAAGCTAGAGTAGCGTTGCTGGAATGAAGCCCAGAATTTTTGAGTGACCAAACCTAGGGCCCCTCCATGTTTTAGCATTCAGTCTGGTTGCGTTGCAGTTGGCTTGATATCTATTCTAAAGGTAGGCAGGAGGAAGATCCAATATAGTTTCCGGGGCTTTACTGGGGGTAGAGGGCAGGCCCCCGTGATTAACATGGTCGCAGCCCTTTGTAGCTTGTCCAGTATGCCTCTGTAAGTGGACTTTTCTAGCGCCGGCCACCATTTCGTTTTTTGAGTGTTATTTTTTCGCTCTTAAATAATGATTTTTTTGTAAGTTTTATTTTTTTGAGTTTTGTTTTTTTGATCGAAAATGAAACGCATTTCATGTGCGTTATTTTATCTCTCAGAAATAAAAATAATTTTTTTCATAATTTTTTTTTGCAGATCGAAAAACTCAAAAGCCTAGAAAGACCAGTTCATCCTAGGCTAAAACGGTATATCCTATCGCATGTTGGTCTAGGCAAAACTATTTCAGCCGTAAGATCGGTTTTGGCCGGTAAAATATATATGTATTAAGAAAAAATATGTTTGATAAATTTGTTGTAATTTTTGTGTGCATATGTTGACGAGTGCATAGCAAAAAATATCTACCACTAAATATTTATTAGAAAAGCCGTGTGGCGGTTGAGATTTTCGTTCTGCCAAAAAAAATAAAACTCAAATATTAATTTTTATTTCTGAGTGATAAAAAAGCGCTCAAGAAATGAGTTTTATTTTTTTGATCGAACATAATCATTATTTTATGAAAAAAAAAACTAAAACTCGTCATAAATCGACGTATAATTTTTATTTCTGAGCAATACAATAAAACTCAGAAGATGATTATCATTGATCGCAAATTTTAAAATCTTGAAATAATG
>JAPVRG010224583.1:0-10465 GCA_029783565.1 Rhagoletis cerasi | reverse complement strand
ATTTCAAATTTGCAAAACCTTCATTGAAAAAAGAAACCAAATGAACAGCAAAAGCTAAGCACGTAAAAGGTGCACAACGAAATTGGAATGCTTAAAAGTTTTTATTGTGCGCTCACAACAAGCAGCCATCTGCTGACCCGCACACGCACCGCTACTAGCCGGAACCACAACAACAAGGCCGGATAATCAACTTGGTTTTAGTCGATAGAAGGGAGAAAAAACAAATAAAATAAATAAGAAGAAACCAACTTTTGTAACAGGTGTTTCCCATACAGTCAAGCTAATGTCACTGAAAAGCTGCCGCTATTGCCGCTGCTGCATGGAAAATACCATTATGCTGCTAACAAGAAGATAATGCGCGATCAAGTGGAAGAGTGCAAAAACAGTGTTGAGTGCACACGCAATTATGTTTGAGAGGATTTGGGGATGAATGGAGGATGACCAAGATAAATGGAATGGCAGTGAAGGAGACAATGAGCAGCCGTGAAGAATAAATGTTTAAAGTATTAGAAAATCTGGGCATGTATGGGTGAGGCATATACACATGCTTGGAACTCCCTAAGTTACACCCAATTACACCCTTTGCTCGAACTTCCAAACAACTAAGGAGCAAATTAATACTATAAGTTTTTTCCTTTCTTTTTGTTTATACTTTATGTCAAATTTGACATAAGATAAGACTTTGACCAAAAATTTATGTTTTTGCAAAACTATGTAAAAAAAGATGGCCTACACTTAGCCAATGTTTGTGCGGTATTTGTCCAAACTGGCAAACCGTTGAAGTGTCGAATAGGATGAGGATGTATGTATGTACAAATTTAATGTGTGCGTAACGTATGCTACGAAACCTAATATCCTTTGCATAAATACCGCTTGCGTTGGCTTGAGCACCATAAGTGGCAAGTAAATCAACTCATTATTTTAAACTCTCGCTAAGTCAAGCATATTTATATAGAACTTTCTTTCTTCCTCCAATCTTTAGCCCATCAAGTTTGTTAAAGGATAGCTTCTTTTTGAATGAAGAACGTCTTATTACGGCGAAGTAAAATATAAATAAATACCCTAATACTATGCAGGGTTCGGCAATTTAAGTGCTACTGTTCATTTAATAATGAATTTTTTTGAATTAAACAAAAAAGGTTGAGAAATAAATTATCTTAAAAGCTGTGTCAGCGGTTTTCGGTTTTGCAACCCTTGGCCTGAAAACTTTACAAACCAGATCTTCCTTTCTCTCTTGCAGCTTTGTAGTGAATCTGCTAAATTGTACAGTTGACTGCCCTGCCCTACGGGAAAAATTAAACTTCTTTATTCCTGCGCGAAATCTCCGACACATCCCTTTGTTTTACACTGAGTTTCCTAGATTTGATTACCTTAAATTTGCTCCCATGCCAAGAATCCTGTCTGAATTAAATAATATTCCTAACTTGGACCCGTCTTTGTCGCCTGGAGCTGTCCGTAGCCTACTGTATAATTATTTTAACTAGTTCCTAAACTATTCCTTTCTGTAGTGAGTAAGAAATTAATGTTTCATATGACTTATAAATAAATAAATAAATTATAACCTTCAACCGGCCATTAAAGCGCACGCTATCCCCAAGTAGTTCTGCGGTATTTTCGCCCATTCCTGCATAAACGCTTCTTTTAGATGCTTGACACTTTAATATTAAAGTACTCCAGATTCTAAAGTCCAGCGGGTTTGCATCTGCGCCATCTGTAGCCAAAGTGTCTACAAAATATAGTTTGGGGCATTGTTTTTGAACAATTCTTGATTATCGTGTACTTTATGTGATGGTGCTTTATGCTGTTAAAATGTCTAAAGTTTGCGACCGAAATGCTTGCCTGCCCAAAATTTCAAAGCAGCCTCTTAAATAGTTTCCCGATATACCTGTGCATTTACTTTGACGCCACGGTTCAAAAATACGTGCGGAGGACGTAATCAAACGCTATGGCGTGTCGAGCATCTCAAACAAGCGCTTCTCGGAAATCGCAGTCAGTATACGAAAATTTCCTTTCCATTTAGTTAAGGTAAAAAGTCACCTCCGATATCTCCTGCTGCTTGATTGGCGTTATAATCACTTAAGCGATTTTGGACGAATCGAAAGAAGTGTGAGAGTCGTCTCTTCCAATTAGAAATGTCAAGCGAAATAAAATTATTCTCCACCTGTTTTGGAGAAGGGATTCCTCTCTTTGCCATTGTAAAGCTCCTACATCCTGTTTACAGAGGTGACACGTCGTATGAGCAATGTCAACTGCAATCAAATCTATACATCTTCTATACATCTTATAAAATAAAGTCCCAAGATATGTATGTAATTTAATAAATTCGCACAGACTGCTCCGATTTGCAAATGGTTGTCTGCATTTTAAAGCTTAGCTATCTGCGAAGGACAATTTCAATATTATTTGAAGCAACCTATAAAAGGGGCGTGTCAATATGCCAAAATGTGGTAAAAAATCATCAAATCGTTTTTAACACTGCTATAAATCAAAAACGAATAAATAGATTGAAATATTTCTTCCTTGCGGTTAAACTTTGAAATGATTACTTACGTTCTGCATCAAAAGAAGAGATTATTATTTTCTAATGTACCCCAAATTTGGGAAACAAAAGTGACACTTTTTCAAAAAAAGGCTGTTTGTGTGTATGTTCGCTGTGTGCCAAATGTACCAAGCTGCGTTAAGCGGGAATAAGCAATCAAAGCAAAGATGAGAAATGAAAGGTGTTTGTGTGTGTATGCTAATTGGTTTTGTTGCTTATTGCTTTTTCGGTATTTTGCGTTTTGCGATGGAACACAATATTGATTTTGCATTTACATTCTCTTCATTGCTCTTTAGAATTTTTTAAGCATATCAGTGTTGCAGCTTGCAATATATCAAAATTTCTTATAAATGAATTAGTTTTTAAAATCGTTCCTACACAATAAAAATATTAGTAAATAATAGATGTTTACGTATTAAAATGAAGGGGGGAAGAATTAATGATAAAATACAATTTAACTGACATCAAAAAGGAGGTGATTCAATGTTCGGCTGTATGCTTATTTTTTTTTTGTATGTTCAAAGAAATTTTCGTCAATTCTAGACCGATTCCGAATTATTGTACTTTGATTGGAAGGGTGTACTACTGAGATGATTCTATTTTTAGCAAATTGCAATATGAAGATGGGTACCAGAGGTATTTAATATATAAGGACCTAGGTCATCGGTCACTAAAAAAGTACTTTTCTACAAGGAAAAACAGATAAATATTAAACATATACCAAAGATAGTTTAAGAAGGAGATAAGAGTTTCTTATATATTTAAAAATCGGCTCGAGTGAAACCGGGTGCGGGCTACCAGTTTCCAATAAAAAAGCTATAAAAAGAGTAATAGTAATAGTTTTTGTGAAAATATTTTTTTTTATTTTATTCCCCACACGCGAGAGAAATTGTATACGGGAATAAATAAATATATACGTGTATACTTATGTAAAAACATACACGAATAGCACGGCAGGGCGTATGAGTAATACATATTTTTGCAATTATACTCAGAACTACAAAAATAATTTATTGCAGTCAAACAAGCCCAATATTTGTCCGACTTTTCGGCTCATAATAAGAATACAAATCAAGAAATTATCACGCCTATACAAAGGGCAAAACCACAGAAACAGCTCTTCGTATAGGGAAACAGGGGCACCCCTCAAGTGGCGTTCTTTCTCCTCAGATGTGAAAGCCAGTAGTAATAACATTAAATTTCGTATGAGAGGTAGAGTACCTAGACTATTGGCATACGCAGATAGTTTCGTCGTCATTATATCTGGTAGATTCGAAAGTACACTTATAAATATTTACAGCTCGGCAAAGAAAGTGGTACCCCATGTGAACCCAGATAAAATAGATCTAGCACTTTTCGCAAATAAGTTCCGATCAGGTTCCCCCCAAAACTAGGAAATACTACGCTTAACCCGAAGACCTCCTCGAAATATCTCGCTGAACAGTAAACTGACTTGGATACCAAATGTGGAGGAAAGAGTTAAGAAAGATGTCAGTGCATTAGATGCTAGCAGAAAAATGAAAAATATGAGTTGAATCTACTCAACTTACACACTGAACCAATTTAGCAGTAATAGGGCCCATTGCTTTATGATATTTATGTAAGGTTAGCGCATTACAAAAAATACGTAGTATGTCAAAAATATATAGAGTGTACCGAAGCTGGCACAGTATAAGATTATATCTAATCTGCATCCAATTAGCTTAGTTGCAAAGAATTTGGCGGAAAAGTCGACACTAAGACAGCTAGCACAGCGATTATTTGGCCCCAACAATTTACGACAGCAGGTGGGCATTTCATTCTATGTAATTCTATCCATTAAAAAATGTTCCATAGACCTCTTGGCTAGCTAACTTGGCTTTGTAAACTTTTCCAAACAGATTGATATTGCGGCAATAAGAATTGGCGATTTGTTAAAGCTCGCAAAAAAGTGCTTTAAAGACTTCAGAAATATTGTCTAACAAGCCTTTACAACTTATTCATGTTGCTGCTTCCTCCCTTCCCTGACATTTCTGCTCTACATATTTTAAAAATGTCTGAGATTAGATGTATTTATATATTTTTGTAGGGAAGTATGTGTGTTCACAGGGACTTAAAATGCAGTCAAAATGGAATTTTATTTGCAATCCAAAATATGTTACTCAAATAATTTTACCAACAGCCAAACAAACAAGCAAGCTGTCGAAAATATATGTATCTATGGACATATATATATATATATACATTAGACTGGGTTGGTCCCCTAATAAAAAAAAAAGTTGTCAAATATCGCCCCTATTTTGAAAGCTTAGTTTGAGAGGTTCTTGGGATTATAAGAATTACCAATCGGTCTTAGTTATTCGCATGCTATGGCGTATGAGTTATCTATCAACATGAAAACTTAATGCTTATGAAATAGAAACTTTAGGCCGCTGTAACTTTCCTGTTTATTAGCGTATGGTTACGCTTCAAAGGAAAAAATTCTTTTTTTTTTATCCGATCAGTTCGTTATTTATTTTAAAATATTCGTCATTTACTAAAATATTTAAATTTGTGAGGAGTGAAGCTCTATTTATGGGGTCAGTATTATTTATTATAATTTAGTAGGTTACTAAAATGTTTAAATTTGTGAGGAGTGAAGGGATCGTAAAGAGACGTATAGTACTCAAAAAAATATTTACAGCGATATATCACACTTTGAAAACGAGTCATAAATAAATAAATTAGGAAGAAATTTCGATTTCGGTTTTTTTAGAACTCGCAGAGGACGCAATTTTTAGGAAACCAAACCTCTTTCAAATTATGATAAGGGGTAATTGCAAATTTTTTTCGTGACCCAGCCTAAAGTACATACATATGTAAATATATGTGTATGTACATCGATCTAAGAGTTGAGTTTTGAAAGTTATTTAACATTGTTGGCAATGAGTAGAAATTAGTTTCATACAAGTGTAAAGCGCTATCATGCATACACACATATACGGACACATAAAAAATACTACATTTGCATAACAATAAAGATACATACAGTTTTTTTATGAAATTGAATTTTCCAAGAATTGCAAGGATTAAATATGTGGGTTGGAAGCGGAATTTAACAATGATGGGCAGATAAATTCTTTTGCATTTAAAGTACCTATTTGGATTTAGGAGATATTAAATACTATATATTTAAACATTTAAATATTTTGAGGTGTTGAATACAAAAGTAGTAAGGTATTTAGTAGATTTCAAAATACTAAATGGTTATTTTATATATTGGCAAAATAATGAAATGCCTCGTGATTAAACATATTTTCCAAATTTTTCGGTATTCTTCGCGTTTAACTTTTCGGGATTATTTCAGAAGCTTTGGAAATTTTTTCAGGACCTACCTTTTTTCGGAATTCTTCACGTTATATTTTTCGAGATAATTTGAAATTTTTTGGGAATTTTCGGGACTTTTTAAGGGTTTTCGGGACAAGCTTCTTTAATATCTTGGACATCAAATAAAGAAGTTATGGAAGAACCCGATTCAGCTGTTTTTACAGGGTGCCGAAAAAATGTACACCCAACATTTTTTCTCGACATAAGGACAGGACGAACTTCTCCTCCGATTTGTGGCAAGCTGTTAAAAAAACCCTTTTTCTAAAAGTTTTTTTTGCGATTTTGCTCGGACCAGGGCTTGAACCCAGGCTCCACGGAGTGGTAGCGCACACTTCTAACCGCTACATCACAGCGGCCGCCTCGACATACATAAGTATGCATACATGTGTATTAGAGTGGTTCAAAAAAAATTTTTTTTTTGAAATTCATAAACGCTACCTCAAATTATTGTTATTTGTTATAAAAGAAGAGAGACGTATTTTTTTGATTTTCAAAAAAAAAGTTTTTCTAGAGTTTGCGCTGGTCGGTTTTTTATAAAAACGCTGATGTTCTCAATTTTTTTATTTTCGTGACAAATTAAAATGCAGCTAAAAATGTTGTTTTTACATGTAATTTCTTTGGTATTATTGGGAAACATTCCCTTAATTACATGCCTGTCTTGGACAGTTAGAATGGGCCTAGTGCCCGAAAATATGCTTTCGAAAAGAGATTACTAAAATTAAAACGTTGATACTGAACGTTTTAAGCATTTTAATGGGTTGTAACTTGTTACCGAGGGTTTCTGGGTTTCCTAATTAGGAATCTGAAGTCAGCTTTTCTAAATTCAAAATGGTGGATTCAAAATTGTGATAAATTTAAAAAAAAAAAATATTGGATTTGTTCGAAACTCGGCACTTGGGAGTTTTTGGGGTCGCTGATTACAAAGCTGAAATCAATTTTTTTAAAACTCAAAATGGCGGATCAAATATGGCCTTAAATTTTTTTAAAAATTACTAAAATTAAAACGAGTACCAAGTTTCGAAAGAATCCAATCATTTTTTAAAAAAGTGATCGCCATTTTGAAAAGTTGACTTCAGATTCGTAATCAGCAACTCTTGAAACTCCAGAGTACCAAATTTCGAGAGCATCCAAACATATTTTAAATAATTGATCGCCATATTGGATCCGCCATTTTTAATTTTGAAAAGTTGACTTCAGATTCATAATCAGCGATCTCAAAAACACCCTGGTGTCGAGTTTTAACTCGTTGTAATGCGTAAAACGTTCAGTATCAACGTTTTAATTATTGCATTCCCTTCTCGAAAGCATATTTTTGGGCGTCAGGCCCGTTCTAACTGTCCAATACAGACATGTAATTTCGGGAATAATCTCCAATAATACTAGAATAATTACATGTAAAAACAAAATTTTTAGCTGCACTTTAACATTTTACGAAAATGAAAAAATTGAGAGCATCTACTTTTTTATGAAAAAACGACCAGAGCGACCTCTAAAAAAAAGTTTGTTTTCAAAACAAAAAAAAATACGTGTCTCTTTTTTTATCCCAATTAACTGTTGTTTGTCAATTTCCAAAAAGAGTGTTTTTTTGGACCACTCTAATGTGTATGTTCGGGACAAAGAAACCGAAAGAAGTGTTTTAGGGTTTAAATATTTTAAAACACAACTCTGCCTACCCCCATTATGTCTTCCATTCATGGTTTAATAATTTTCCACACAACAAAAACATGTAATAATAAAACTAGAATAATATTTATTGCATATTTAAATCTGAAATAAAGACAAATATGAATTCTCATAATTTTTCATTCTATTTTCCTTTCCTTTTCAGACAAGCAACAAGAGTTGGATTTACCCTCGATGCGCGGCGACGACAACCCCGAGCAACTCAGCATGCTTAACCAGCATCAGCGTTGCCGTTCGCCACGTGGTCCGCCCATGTCACAAATATCGGGCGTGAAACGACCACTCTCCCATACGAACTCATTCACCGGCGAACGACTGCCCACATTCGGTGTGGAAACGGTGCACGAAAATGCGCTCGGCACACTGCTCGGCGACATCGATACGTGGGGCATTGACATATTCAAGCTTGGCGATCTGAGTGCCAATCGTCCGCTCACCTGTGTGGCATACACCATATTTCAGGTAAGCAAACAAATGCAATAGTTATTCGTATTTCAACCAGCGATGATTTTAATTTTTTTTTTAATAAATAATCTTTTCTTTATATTTCTTTCTCACTTTGATGGCACAAAGCAGAGTAGGGAATTACTGACCAGTCTTATGATACCACCGAAAACTTTTATTAATTTTATGACTACTCTGGAGGATCATTATGTTAAAGACAATCCGTTTCACAATTCACTGCATGCGGCCGATGTGACACAAAGTACAAATGTGCTGCTCAACACACCAGCGCTGGAGGGCGTTTTCACATCGTTAGAAGTGGGTGGAGCATTGTTTGCTGCTTGTATACACGATGTTGATCATCCTGGTTTAACAAATCAATTTTTAGTTAATTCAAGTGAGTACAAAATTATTGAATTTTTTTTTAATAGTACTGAGCTTGACTAAAGCATGTTTGTTGTTTTGTTTTTATTTAATCTTCAGACAAAGTAAATTATATATTTCTTTATCTTTCTAGGTTCCGAATTAGCCTTAATGTATAATGACGAATCTGTTTTGGAAAATCATCATTTAGCAGTTGCCTTTAAATTATTACAAAATCAAGGATGTGATATATTCTGTAATATGCAAAAGTAAGTATTATGAAATCATAGCTTTTTATATACTTTAGCATAGAATTTTAGCGAGACTAGCGTAGGTTCGGAGGGCGTGTACGGAAAGTTCCATGCTTCAACTCGGAGCTATTCTCAAGCTGGAGTGCCATTAAAACCGGAAATGAAAGTATAATCAAGGCATTAATCTGCCAAGCCAGTTATTTTTTCAAATTAAATCGAGAAAGCCGAAGAGTTTCACCTCCGCTATCTCTGCCGTACTGCTAAAGAAGCGTGACCGACCTCAGAAAGTGGTCTATTGAATCGTCCCCATTCTCATTGCGGTCGCGTCTTCCGAAAGAGCTCTTTGATATTCACAATCGCCACAGTATTGGTGCAATAGCACCATGCCCCATAAGGACGCCGGTGGGAACTCTTACCTTAGATCTGTTGAGTTTCAGAAGGTCTGCTACCTTTAACCACCGCCATGATGGCCTTGAAACCTCGTTTGATCAAGTTATCTAATATGATCACTAAACAGTGGAGTTGTCTGCCGCGTTTGTTGGTATCTCAGATTTATAACTGCAGATCATCAACTGCCTGATTCTCCTTCATATTGCTATTTTTGGGAACTGAACAAAAAGCGACATTTTAATGGCCCGGTATACCCTACAATCCCGAATTTCACTACTTTAGATCCCATTGCTTTCAGAGTCGTTCGACTGTCGATGAAAACAGTGGCTATTTCTGTTGAAACCGTGCTAGTTATTAGCAGACTAGCTGCCTTCTTTATAGCAAAACCCCCAGCTTAGAAGATGTTGTAGTCGTTTTGAAGGCGAAAATACTGACTGATCCGCAAGTCCTCTGAGTAGAGAACGGCGCAGGTTTCCTTCCTTCTAAATTTTTTAGTCATCAGGGTAGACGAATATCCCATCATCTGGTACTGGTAGCTGTAGTCGGAAACCGTATGGGTATCCTTGTTTTAATGTCCCAAATCGTTGCAAAGTAGGCAGTGCTGGTTTCTTAGTCAACTTTGATACCATTAAGCTAGCCGCGTGCCCAAAATTGGTTGGTTTGCACATTTTGGCTTTCATAAGTCTGAGGGCACCCTTTTGTGACTTCATCGTGAACGAAAAACGTGCATATAAATTCGGAAAAATGAATAAAAGATGGCCAAAAATTATTTGTTTGTCGTTAAACCGGCATCTTCTGTCACAACCATTGTAGTGGAAGACGAGTTAAGGTGACTGTGTTGGTCAGTGAATGCTTTTGTTGACCTGTGCGCACAATATCTGTTCCAGTACGGAATGTAGGCCCGGCTCTTTTCCCATGAGTTCGCCACATTGTCTGCTGACTGGGCGGTTTCGCAAATTTTTTTCTTGCTCACCGTTGGGCTTGTTGTAGCGTCAGTGTTTACTATGCAGTGTAATCTCTTTCGTCATCGTGGTGAAAATAGTACCCGTTGATTTTCTTCTTGTGAAGAACCGAATAAGTTCAGAGAGATAACATTTTACTTTCGAACGCAGTTCATCAAAAACTTTTCCCGTCTTCCTTTGGAACCCTTGATTTAATTCTTCTGAGTCTTGAAGTTTAATGTAGGAACAAATCTGATGACTATCAAATACTCTGATAATTCGCCGTTCATTGCCCCGACATAAATGCGAAAATTTCAATGTCAATATACTCACGAAACTAGGGGCTAAATCAAGGCGAATTTATATAAGGTGGTGTTACTAGATCAGCTGATTTTGTGTATGTGTTTCGCCGCACGGCTTCTAATGTCAAATTGAAAAATTTTGTTTGCATTTTCACTCACACTCTTACAGATATTGACAGTTTACGCCGCCAAAGCAAAAACAAAATA
>JAPVRG010224555.1:8892-19947 GCA_029783565.1 Rhagoletis cerasi | reverse complement strand
CACTTTTGTTTTTTTCTTCGCGGTTGACATTCTGGTGGAAACGCCCGTATATGCATTCTAAGTGAAAAAAATTTAGATTTTTCGAAAAATCCCTACATTTCAGTAATTTTTAAAAATCTGTCCTTCTTTTCCCTACACTCATTTTTTCCGACTAAACTCCCTACGTGTGGGGAATTTTCCCTACGTGTACCATCACTGTAGTGAGCATGCTTTTCCATGTTTGAAGCATTAATACAGCCATATGCATACAGTAGCAGTACAAGTGTATGGTTAGCGTACGCATATGCTCTGAGAAACCACACGTGTTAAATGGAAATGAAGGTTCTTATACTGGCATGTATACACAGCCGCAAGTTCATGCCACTAACAGCGATGTCGCATGCATAAAATTTCTACTGGGATGCTTGTATTCATGTATGTATGCAATGTATGTATGTATGAATGTATAGTATACCAAACGCAGTTGCAGTTTCCGCACACGCTCAAATGTGTTTTGTGTCCCGTTTAGTTTCTTATCCAGTATGAGTCTCACGTATTTTGTAGATTCACTGATCTTGAATATTCGTATACATTTAAGTGTGGAAACTGTACCTTCTGGTAATACAAGTTCCGTTTTTCTTGGGTTTACTCCTAGGCCGTTTATACTGGTCCAAGTTTCCACACTCACATAATGTGTGTGGGAATTTTCCACTTACGACTACTGAAAGGTTGTCAGCATAAGCAATGGCATTGCAACCCCAGTCCTACTCCATGGGTCTGAGCAGTTGGTTTAGTGCAAGGCAGAGGAGATAGGACTCCATCTTGAGGGGTACCCCCACTGACAAATCTGCTCGTCGATACCTCTCCCCTCCACCCCACGGATCAGCCTGAACTACCCTGTATCTTAGCATTGGATCCACAAGCGTCACCAGTTGCGAGTCGACGCCCAGATTCGTCAGTGCTGTCATCACCAGTGAGGGCAAGATGTTGTGGAGAGTGCCCTATATATCTAGGAATGCTTCAATACCGTATTCTTTAAGGCATAGTGACGTTTCTATACCGCTACGATCTCATGGAGCGCTGTTCCGTGGACTTACTTTTGGTATAAGCGGACTGTGTTGTCGTTAGTTGGTCCGGTACTGTCTCCCTGATGTGGAACTCTGTAAGCCGCTCCACTATTTTTAGTTGAAAAGACGACAAAGTTATATGTCTGAAGTTCTTGGGCTTAGTATGCATTGTATTCCTCGCCTTGGGGATGAATACGACGTTGGACTCCCTCCATCTGTTTGGTATGTACTTGAGAGTCAGAACTCCTTCTATTATAGCACGCAGAAATCTTGCACTACATTCCGAGTTGTACGTTACGTCTGCTGGGCTGTGACCGAATGTTGCGCTGATCTAGGTGCTTGCCAAGGCTTTCGCTGCGCTGTATAAAAAGACAGTATTCCACGCGCAGGCCTGGGGGGCAAGCAAGCATGTAGTCCTTGGCGTTTTCTCTGTGCAGCTGCTTCCGCTGGCGAATAGCGTCTTCTAATTGGCTTAATTACCGCTTCGTAAGAAAAAACACTCTTCTTCGACGCGGAGTCCAGCCCAAATGCGTATTTGTTGTCTTTGGATGCCAAACTATTGGAGGGCTGTGCCGCGGAGTATTTCGGGGAGGGTTGAAAGGAGTTGGTCTGGCGGGATTTGGTAACATCCTGCCAGCTCTTCAATCCTTTCCAAAAAGTCATGTAGTCGTCGCCGCAATAATAATGTACATCCCAATGACGGACAGTACTCATTACTTCGGCATTGTTCATGTCGTCACGTTTGTGGGCAGCTGGTCTCGCTCCTCCAGCATGTAGGAGGGATTCTCCCAACTTGATGGCTGGTATTAGTGTGGTGGCTTTGCCTTACTAACCTCCTCAGTGGCAATCTCCACCTCCAGTTCTTTGAGAAGACTTTCGGTTTACTTCCGGTTTCTCTTCTTTAAAGTCGAACACACACACAAGGCTCGGTAACCACATTACCGACAACCTTATGTTCAAGTAGCGAGAGAGAGAGAGAGAGTAACTAACTGGCAGACGGTCGGTGTCGCTGATGACGGAGAGATGGGCAACGATCGGCGGCGTCTGTGTCGGCGATGGTATGGCAGCGGCGGGAGTAGCACAGCGGCTTTGGTAACGGTATTAGTGAGAATAATAGTGGCTATCCGTAGCGGGGAGACTAGCAGCGGCACTCAACAGTAGCGATAGTAATAACGGCAACAGCTCTCGCCCAGTCGGACCAAGCAGAATGTGGTTCCCTAAGAATGCCTTTTAGAAAAAATCTTCATGAAGAAATAATGACATTCTTTTTTTACTGCTATGGAAGGCTAAAAGTCTGCATATGATGACAGCTTCGCTGCTAAAAGCATCACTTCAACATGCTAAGACTTCGGCTAACGATCAACAATACCAAAAAACAAAAACAACCGAACATTTCACGAATGTCAGGCTACAACAACCACCCCATGCAACCGTTCTCTGTGTTTCACGCTTGTATAACAGCGAATTAAATACTTCATGTTTTTGGAACTACTTCTGAGTGGAAAAAGAACATAAGTACATTTTGCAAGCAAATTAGTCCGACTGGGTGGTAGCAGTGAGGGTAATAGCGGCTCTCGGTATGGGTGAGCAGCGATGATGGCGAGAACAGCAGTGGCTCTTTGCAATAAGACGTTGAAAGTAGTAGTGGCCTAGTGGCGCACAGTGGTTCCAAATCAACGATAAGCGAAAAAAATTCAATATCTCGTAAACGGTTAGCCCAATTAAGCTGAAAATTGGTATAATGAAACCTCATACCACCTAATACGAATTAAACAAAAAGTTTTAAATCAAAACGGGCGAAAAAAGGCTGCTAAAATTAAAAAAAAAAATCTCATGAATTACATTTTATAGTCGTTCTATATACTATAAACTATAAGATATATAAACTGTGTTACTATAAACTGCAAGATCTTAGATTTTAACTTTGTAGAGATCTACGATCGGGCCACGCAACATAGAGTTTACTGGTAACAAACTTTAAGCAACTTTATTTTGTAAAGGAGGATAGGGACTAGGGATGGGTAAATTCGATATTCGAAGCTTCGAGATTCGAATTTTAATCGAATTTTAGCTTCAAAATGGCGAATTTTTGAAATCGAACTTTGTGGTGCTAAAATTCGGATAAAATCGAACTTTTCTAGAAAAAAATCGACTTTCGTCTTTATTTGCACAAAAGCAACTCTGCAACTTTCTTCTTTCTGACTAAATTTGGAATCACTGTGTATGGTCAAAAGTCAAGGAAATAGATGCTTTTCCGATGTGATGCATCGAAATATTGCATCGATGCATATCGATGTATCGTACATGAAAATTTATATTTTCAATGCATCGAATGAACTAAAAATAAACAAGAAAATGGAACAATCGGAACTTCGATAAATGTTTAAGTATTAACTAGGGACACACACAAAATGTGGCTCGATAGAGCTCTTCATGCTGATTTCAACCACACCAAAATTATTTGGCCCAAATAAAGATATTAGATGTTAAATTTAAATATTTCGATATTTTAAAATATTAATGTCTTATGAACTAAACAACAACAAAATTACCTTTTTTTTTGAAGAAATTTGCCTAATAAACGCATAGAAATTTATATTATTTAGAAAATACAAGCTATTACCTTTTATAGAATGGTTTTAAAAGGCAAAATTCAACGAAAGTCGTGGTAAAAATCGAAATTGTATATATATTTTTGAAATGGCGTTTATCTAAAATTTGTTTCTGAAAAGGTATTTAAATTATCTTTGAATTGTCATCAATACTTTTGTAATCCGTCAAATGTGTGAAACACCAATTTAATATGTAATTATCTATGTATATATCCATGTGGTCAGCTGTTTAAGTTAAATGACATTTTTGCCAGTTTTGGCTATTTTTCTTTTGTTTATTTAATGAAACGTCTATCACATTACATAACCAGTACCATATAAATCCACATTTTAAACTTCGTACAAAAATATTAAAAATTCAACAAACTTTAAAAATTACACCCACAAATTTTAAACTTTTTATTTCGAATTTTTAGAAAAATTGTAGTTATGCAGTTTCTTAGCCCATTAAATTCTAGTAGGTCAAAGTGCAAATTTCAAGAAAATCGCGTTGACGGTGCTAGGCATTTTCTTCCATATAAAAGAAATTTTCGAGCATACTTTATATAAATATGCTATTAGATTATAATCTATAATAGGGCTGTTCAGGATATTGTGCAAATGGTCTTGGATTTGTATTCGCATTTGCAAGTTTTATGCTTGCCACCATGGCAACTGTTGTTGTGAATTTAAAAAATGCACCGAAGTATCATACGTCGCCATCAAATGTAGGACTTTTTTATTATTTGTATAAGTATAAACATAAGAGAAGTATGTATGTACAAATTTCTTTTGTTTTTGTAAAGCAAGAAAAATAAATAAAAGCACATCATACGTCCCAAAAAGATAGTTTCACATTTGATAAATAGTTGGATTTTATCTAATATTTTTTTGAGAAAAAAATACTGCTTATTTGTGGTTTATTTTTGGATGTGAAGCTAAAAAGAGCGATACGGATAATTAATCAAATTAGTGTAAGTTCAATTAAATCTCTTTCTATTTGAGATATCATGCTTTCAAACAAATTTTTAAATTTTCAGTAAAAATTGTTGAAAATTCGAAAAAATTCGAATTGAATCGAATTTGCACCACCCAATTTCGAATCGAATAATCGAATGGTTAGGAAATGTTCGAAATTCGGAAAAAATCGAATCTCAACCCCCACTACCCATCCCTAATAGGGACATTTAATGTCCTGAAGCTGTCAAAAAGGCAGCTGATTTTACTTCTATCTAGTTGTAAAGAGTGTATATAATACTGAAATATATCGCTCCGTTTGGAAAAGTGTGAAGCTTTTTTGTAGGCCTATCAACCCTTTGCTGCCACCTAAATTTTATTTTGTGTAACTTTTTCACGTTTCATAAAGATTATGGTAACCGGAGGAGTTATCTTTTATATTTTGTGGAATATAAAAATCCTAAAAGATTGAAAGCTGATAAGATTATGACATCTGTTGACCAGATTTTTGAATTTGTATTTGTTTGTATTAAACTTTTTAGTGTAAAATGAAGAGAAAGAAGAAGTTTTAAACAAGTTCGATTCTCCCTAGTTTGAATCAATTATAGGGTTCCCCCAATATGAAAAAAAATTGCACAGAATGTCTAGCACCGTCAGCAAAAAAAAAATTACTAAAGATCAATGCGCATTCTTATCCACATGAAGCTTCCATTTTATTATGCTAAAATTGAATAAGCTATAAAACTACACACAACTAAAAACTCAAAAAACATTTTTTTAATTTTTGTGAATTTTTTTCACATTTCGAATTTTTCTTGTGTAGCTTTTTTTTTGGTTTTGGGCGAATTCTATAATTGTTTTCAACTGGTTTTTATTACGTAGCATTCATTAAAAGGAACAGGAATACCCATTTTCTTAAAAATTTCTACTTTCTCTGCATTTTGCACAAAAAATCTCATCAGCTTTAATTCAAAGAAAAAATTATTCGAATCGGATTTCGAGGCTGACATTATTATATATTCTCTAGTTTTTTGAAACTATAAAGCGGCGACTTAACTTAACTAAACTCACCGTAAGAAATTGTCAATGATTACTCAACACGTCAACTTAAGCCGGATGCGAAAATATTTTGTTTTTGTATTCTTCTGCGTTCATTTATTTATAAAACATACAAAAAAAAAATATGGCAAGCCTGATTCTCTCACCGCTCTCAATTTCCGTAAGGCCGTAATTTAAGAATCTAAAATCTATAGATTCCTAAGTTTCTTACGGTAAGTTAACTTTTGACATTTGATAGGTAGGCCATACTATTAAGTTGAGCTAAGTTACAGAAATTAAGTCTAGACTAACAGAGCTTTTAAGAAGCTTAGAACATAGAGAGCAAAAAATGCAAAAACTCATGTACTTAGAACTTAGCGTAAAAATCAGCTTTTCTCTCTTATTTTCAGGGTGCAGTGT
This sequence comes from Rhagoletis cerasi, assembly GCA_029783565.1. NCBI lineage: Eukaryota > Metazoa > Arthropoda > Insecta > Diptera > Tephritidae > Rhagoletis > Rhagoletis cerasi. Next base: position 13,895 of record JAPVRG010224555.1, on the reverse strand, counting down.
TGCCACTGAATTGTATGCAAGCCTTTTTTTGTGTATTAAATTATTTGGTAATTCTCTAGTTTAGGGATAAACTGCTAAAAAGCGTCCAACGGGGCGGGTACCAATCGACGCGTTTCGGCCCCTGTATCAAGAATATTCTTAACCATTCAAAAGTTGTTAACAAAAAACTTTTGTTAAATATAGCTCTTTTGTATGAGCAGTCACACGATTAAAAATGCACTAAATCACCAATCTTAACTTTTGAAATACTACACCTTTTTCAGTTTTAGTTCAGAAAGTTGCAATTCAAATTCAGAATTTCCATTGCAAATTCAGAAAATTACAATTCAAATTCAGAAAGTTGCAATTCAAATACAGAATTTCCGTTTCAAATTCAGAAATTTGCAATTCAAAGTCAGAATTTCCATTTTAAATTCAGAAAGTTCCAATTCAAATTCAGAATTTACATTTTAAATTCAGAAAGTTACAATTCAAATAAAGAATTTCCATTTCAAATTCAGAAAAATTCATTTCAAATTCAGAAAGTTACAATTCAAATTCAGAAATTTTTACTTTAAGCCACTCCAAACGTAGAAGAGCACTCAAACGGGCAGGCAAGTGTAATTCGTTTGGGACGTCTATGCTAAATCCAGTGGAGACAATATGGTCCAAAATAAAGTCACTTGTCAAATCAAGCATGGATGTGCCCAATGTCCAAGGTCCAGGATTAATACAGCAGAGGCTGCAGTACTTGGAAAAACAGATTGATGATGCCAAGGTAGCCATATCAGGTGGAGATTTTGCTCGAGCAACACAGCATTGCTTTTCATTTCATGCTGATGCACTTTCCTTGCGTGATATGCCAGCCGGTGACATCGTTTAGATGTCAAAAAAAATTCTGGATTTTGTTTGTGTTATCATTACTGCTATGTACAACAATTGCATCGTTACTCTTTTTATTATATGAAAATAAATAAATACATACAAAGAGCTGGAGACTAAGTGTTAAACTTGGACCAAGTAAGTACATACTGGGTTCATAGCTCAGTCCCTTCTCATATTAGCATGTGGAAGGTTAGCCAAAGTTAAACTTACTAATTCTTGGCGACGCATGTTAATTATGAATACTTATTCCTTTAAAGCAAACTATTACACAAATTTTATACATATACATATACATATACATATACATATACATATATATAAGTATATTTTTCCATTAAATGCAAGGTACAAAAAGCTTCCTGAACTTAATTTAAAATTTTCTGAACTTAAATTGGAAATTTTTGAATTTGAATTGTAACTTTCTGAATATGAAATGAAATTTTCTTAATTTGAAATGGAAATTCTGAATTTGAATTGTAACTTTCTTAATTTGAATTGTAACTTTCTGAATTTAAAATGAAAATTCTGAATTTGAATTGCAACTTTCTGAATTTGAAATGAAAATTCTGAATTTGAATTGCAACTTTCTGAACTAAAACTGAAAAAGGTGTAATAAAATATATATTTTATTTTGTTACTAAAAAAGTAAACAATGCTTCCGAACTGAAACGAGAAAATGCAAAATGGCGTATAATGCTGCCACTCTATTTATGCTTCGTAATAATTCAGTTTGCTTCATATTAGGGATGGGTAGTGATGGTTGAAATTCGATTTTTTCCGAATTTCGAACATTGCCCAACCATTCGATTATTCGATTCGAAATTGGGTGGTGCATATTCGATTTCATTCGAATTTTCACAATTTTTTTACAGAAAATTTAAAAATTTGTTTGAAAGCATGATATCTCAAATCGAAAGAGATTCAATTGAACTTACATTAATGTGATTAATTATCCGCATCGCTCTTCTTAGATTTACAACCAAAAATAAACCACAAATAAGAAGTTTTTTTCTCAAAAAAATATTAGATAAAAATCCAACTGTTTATCAAATGTAGCATGTATATATTTTGTATCAATTAAAAAATTAACGAAATGTATATTGAAACTACTTCTTTGAGACGTATGATGTGCTTTTATTTATTCTTCTTTGAAGAGCTCTATCGAGCCACATTTTGGGGGTGTCCCTAGTTAATACTCAAACAGTTATCGAAGTTTCGATTGTTCAATTTCCTTGTCTATTTTTAATTCAATCAATGTATCGAAAATATCGACTTTTATATACGGAACTAGAATTTATTTGTATAACTGGGATTCGTAACTATTTAAATCAATTAATAAATTTCACTGTGAGTAAATACTTAAACATTTATCGAAGTTACGATTGTTCCATTTTCTTGTTTATTTTTAATTCATTCAATGCATCGAAAATATCAATTTTTATATACATACGTTACATCGATATGCATCGATGCAATATTTCGATGCATCACATCCAAAAAACATCGCTGTATTTTCTCTTTATCACACACAGTGATGCCAAACTTAGTTAGAAAGAAGAAAGTTGCAGAGTTGCTTTTGTGCAAATAAAGAAGAAATTCGATTTTTTTCTAGAAAAGTTCGATTTTATCCGAATTTTAGCATCACAAAGTTCTATTTAAAAAATTCGCCATTTTGGAGCTAATATTCGATTAAAATTCGAATCTCGAAACTTCAAATATCGAATTTACCCATCCCTATTTCATATGCAGGTGGCTTTTAGCGTAAAAATCGGCGTTTATAAATGTGTTTACAAATTAAAATAGTTGTGTGTTTATGTTGTTGTTAAGCGAGCAAAGTTTGTAAGGCCGCTTTACAGTAGCATCACAAGTATGTATATGCCATTATACATACATATGTACATACTGTACAAACCAAAGTTTAACTATAGGTTTGATCCAATACTTTTTGTGTAAAATCCTGTAAAAATGTCAAACAGCAAAATTACTCTCTGAAGTGAGAGTAAAAAGTGGGTAACAACAAAAAGTACGGGAACAAAAAAAGCATTTTTCCTTTAAAAACGTCAACCAGTGATTGCTTGACAATTTTCATGAGTTTACCAGAAGAAAAAGTTCGGGTAAAATCTTGCAACTTCATTCTCTACACAACTCTCCAAAAATCGCTCTCATTTACAGGATTTTGGAGAAATTTGAAGTACGGGAACATATTTCTTGTAAGTTCGTGTAAAATCCTGTAAGTTCATGGAGTATCGGAACAAAGCATATAAAAGGTTGTGTGGTACGTGCGATTATATATGTATGTATGTACGTACATATGTAAATATGTAAATATAATTCAAAAGAACAGGGACCAAAGATAACTGTTATCTCGAATTTACAAATTGAAAACGTTGCCCGAATTCTGAAATTTAACGAAAAGGTTATTTCATAACAGTTATTAGATGAGAAATATTTTTTGCGTTGCCGTAGTTATTTCCCAACGTTTATTTTTTACGTTGCCTGATAATAGTTATTACCCAACGTCTATTTTTTACGTTGCCAATAAGAGTTACTTCATAACAGTTATTAGATGAGAAATATTTTTTGCATTGCCGTTGTTATTTCCCAACGTTTATTTTTTACGTTGCCTGACAACTATGTATGTATTATGCAATTTTTTCCGCTGCCAGTCTATATAAATATATAATTTGAATGCCATCGTTCGATTTTCAAAAGTGAGGTGTCAAATTACAAGGGTTGCCACCTGTTAAAAATATAGCTTGAAAGTAATTTATAAGTTAAATGAATTATTTCATCATGGGTATAAACCGAAATTGTTTTGACAGAGGTTTTCGAAACCGCATGAAGGAGGGTTGCCGCCTCTTTGAAAAGTTACGTTGAAATTTAATTTGGGAAATTAGGAAATGGAAACATGTATCGCAATGGATGTCAAATAAAAGATATATGTAAAAGAAGGTTGTTGGTTTAGAATGTTTGAAAGATTAAAATATATTGATTAAAATATATATACCTAGACTAGTTAAAGGGTATATTGAAATGTGAAGACTGTTAAGAAACACTATTTTTGAGGCGTTTGAAGAGAGCTGCCACCTTTTCGAAGTGAAACTTCTTTAGTGGCGGTTGGTTGGTTAGGAGGAAATTGGCAAATTCAAAGGAAATTGCGCACGGAAACAAATGCTTCTTAAATGTGTGCACATGGTATTAATTTAACAAAAACGTTCTAATAAAAGGTTAAAGAATAAGACTTAGATAAAGAAAAATACAAGAATGAAAGTAAAGGTGAGAACGTACATAAATGAAGAAAGGGATAAAGGCAAAGATAAAAATAAAAAAACAAAAACAATGATGCGTAAAGATAAAGGCAAGATGAAAATAAATTTAAACACTTATTTTTTTGCAAAGGTTAATATAAAGAAATAGATGAGGATGAGGGAAGGAAGAAAGATTATAAAGAAAAGGATATATGTAAATACAGGCACAGAGACTCAATCTGGGAAAAATTGCGGGATTTTAGAGATTTTTGGGATTCTCGGAACTTATCGAAATCTTTATTGATATTATGATCGATTTTTATCGATATTGTTATCGATTTCAATATCGATAATTTTGGAACGAATAGATATTTTTATCGTTTTTGTTATTTTTTTAATAACAATTCTGTAGTTTTTTTATATGTGGAACTTTTATTTGTTGTCTTTTCTTATCCTTCTTACCTTCTCTTTGTGGTTTTTTGTTATATGTGGAAGTTTTATTACTTTTGTTTTTTCTTATATGGGCATATCCTGAAAAGCGACAACCAAAAGGAAAAAAAATAAAAATCCACCTAGGCCAAATCGATAGCTACATATTTCGCCTTTCATGCACTGAAATTTTATTCTAATCGGTCCATCACATATCAGGTTATTAACGAATTTTCGAACTACTTTTCCTTATATTTAAAATTTTTTAGTAAACATAATTTCCAAAAAGCTTCCCTAATTGCGATAGAAATTGATAAAGAATTGAAAATATGGGCAATAGTTAAGTACATCCTCCCCATTTTTAACTCTTATACCAGAAATTATGTAAAAATTTGCGACCAATGGTCTAAAGTGAAGTCAGAAATGTTGCTTTGTTTCAAAGGTTACGGACGTGAAATATAC